>CAXARO010000471.1:0-72425 GCA_963971305.1 Arcuatula senhousia | reverse complement strand
CCAAGTTTCATTGATTTCAGTAGTTTCATGTTTTACATGTTGTCTGTTTTTGTCCCGTTCTTGTTGGTGTTTACTGGTTTTGTCTCTGACCTTTCAGACTTTTGACATTCAGATACCCCATTGGTACCTCTGCTTCTTTCAAAGGAGTTGTGCTGACAAGATGATAAATGAGGATTTTCAGTAAATTCCTAAGTTCAAAGGGCCATAACTCCCACAAAAAAATTGAGGATCAAAATTTCCTTGTAACATGCACAACTACATATGGTGCACATCCTACATACCAAGTTTCATTGGATTCGGTTCAGTTGTTTCAAAGGAGTTCTGCTGACAAGATGATAAATGAGGATTTTCAGCAAATTCCTAAGTTCAAAGGGCCATAACTCCCACAAAAAAATTGAGGATCAAAATTTCCTGGTAACATACACAACTACGTATGGTGTACTTCCTATATACCAAGTTTCATTAGATTTGGTTTAGTAGTTTCAGAGGAGTTGTGCTGACAAGATGATAAATGAGGATTTTCATCAAATTCCTAAGTTCAAAGGGCCATAACTCCCACAAAAATTGAGGATAAAAATTTCTTGGTAAAATGCACAACTACATATGTTGTGTATCCCATATACCAAGTCTCATTGGATTGGGTTCAGTCGTTTCAGAGAAGTTGTGCTGACAAGATGATAAATGAGGATGTTCAGCAAATTCCTATGTTCAAAGGGCCATAACTCCAACAAAAAATTGAGGATCAACATTTCCATGTAATATGCACAACTTAATATGGTGTACTTACTATATACCAAGTTTTATTGGATTCGGTTCAGTAGTTTCAAAGGAGTTGTGCTGACAAGATGATAAATGAGGATTTTCAGCAAATTCCTAAGTTCAAAGGGCCATAACTCCCACAAAAATTGAGGATAAAAATTTCTTGGTAAAATGCACAACTACATATGTTGTGTATCCCATATACCAAGTCTCATTGGATTCGGTTCAGTCGTTTCAGAGAAGTTGTGCTGACAAGATGATAAATGAGGATGTTCAGCAAATTCCTATGTTCAAAGGGCCATAACTCCAACAAAAAATTGAGGATCAACATTTCCATGTAATATGCACAACTTAATATGGTGTACTTACTATATACCAAGTTTTATTGGATTCGGTTCAGTAGTTTCAAAGGAGTTGTGCTGACAAGATGATAAATGAGGATTTTCAGCAAATTCCTAAGTTCAAAGGGCCATAACTCCCACCAAAAAATTGAAGATCAAAATTTCCTTGTAATATACACAACAACATATGGTGTACATCCTATATACCAAGTGTCATTGGATTCAGTTCAGTAGTTTCAGAGGGGTTGACAAAATTTGTGACAGACAGACGGACGGATGGACACGACAAAAACAATATGTCTCCCCACAAAAGTGGGGGGGAGACATAATATACCTAACAGGACACTCACCTTATAACTGAGATACTGAACAAGTATTGTTTCTGTAAGAATAATGCCTGCCACACTGACCTGGACAACAGTACTACCTTACAAGACACTTACCTTATAACTGAGATATTGAACAAGTATTGTTTCTGTAAGACTAATGCCAGCCACACTGACCTGGACAATCCACAACACATCATCTCGATTGACAAAGAAAATGTGTGACCTGAAACATCAAGGCAAAATGTTTTGGAAGAGCATATCTATCAATGCAAGCAAGATCTTAGTAGGAAAAAGAACTATACTTCTACTCTATACCATCAACTTAATGGCCAAATCAAATAAAAAGCATGCTATTATCATGGAAGAAGCAAATGAGTTTCCTTAAACATTATGACATAAATTTGAATCTATAGATGCTGAACTGCTTGCCCTAGTTATGATTTTGAGGTTTACAAAATTCTGATGGTTTCTGAGAAATCAGCTTATTACTGCAGATAAACCTTCTGTGAGACAGATGGATAGTGAAAAACTATAAAATCTGCAACGTTCATTAAAAGGCCATAAAAACAAATTGAATTTTTTTTCATATTTTGACATTCAAAAGGAATTACTTAATAAAGAAATAGTGGTACATGTACAAATTTTTATAATCAAATCAAATTTATTGTCATATAAACATCTAGACAGAGTTTGTGACAAAAACAAATAATTATCATTATTATAATGATAATATTTTAGTAGATTTTTAAATTTATGTGCTCAACATCATGTATAAAATCACTTGTATATCTAGAAATTAAAAGTCTCTCCAAGATCTATCTAAATAACGGCAAAAATGTAGTTGTTGAAAGGTTTGATCACCAAGGGATGACAATAGCTTACATGACCTCTTTAGGTCGAGTAAACTAAAAATACAAAACTTATGACAGACAACAATAAATTAACATTTGCAGGGTAACAAAAGGTAGGTTTCAAACAACAATCAATCAATCAATATCTCACACCTGCTGTATTAGAAAAAAAAAACCACATTATTATCCCAATAATCCATACATTGAAACACAATGTAGCAAAGAGCTTCATTTATTATTTGTTGGTCATTTGAGAACAAACTATGAAAATCTGCATTGATAAAACAAAACAAACATTATACCAACATGAAAACACTGATTCATGTTATGAAACATAAATATTTACCAATCAATTTCAGGGCTTTGTCTGAATGTTTCCTGGTCTATGAGTCTGTGACAAGTCTCATTCTTAGATTTGATGTCATTTTCGTTGCTGAAAAAATAATGGTATAGTTGTAAGGCTTCAATACATTATGGGATAAATATCACAGTATTTCATAAGGCTTTTAAAGCCTTTTATACAGTTAAGGGTTGATTAAACAAGCCCCACTAGTATTGGCAGATATCAAATGCTGGCAAACCCTGATAATGAATGGAAAAGGTTTCAATAAGGTTGACAAAAGCTCACAATAAGCAACTTACAAGCAAGTATGTCTCTAAGACACAAGAAAAAACATTGAGTTGTAGCTCACAAATACAGTACTCGGTTCTTACTAAAAATAAATTAAAGGGAGCATTACCTACAGATCAATGTTAACAGTGTTGGTTCAACTACTCTTCTGCATTAAAAATAAATAAGATCAAACAAGTGGTTGCACTAACGTTGTGATAAGGATTTCATAAAAACAGGGAGATGATATGCCACTGACCTGGAAAGCGGAGGCACTTTACAACTCATCACAATAAAACTGTGCATCAAATTTGAAATTAATCCCTTTAAAAGAAGCTGAGAAATCTTTTAAAATAAATTGTCTACTTTTTACCCTTAAAAAAGGCTAAGTGGGAAAACAGAAATCGACCTGGAGAGGGAAGGAATGTTTAACTCTTTATGATAAAAAATTGTACCAAATTTAAATCAATCCCTTCAGTTAAAGCTGAGAAATCTGTTACAAAAGTTTGTAACAGACAGACAGACAAGGTGATTGCCCCCTCTCTTAAATTCATTTCTTAAATAGTATTCAGTGCATATCAAAATTATGTAAAAAAAGTGGTTAAGCTGGAGTTGCTGCCAGTAAGATAAAAGATGCATACCTTAATTGAGATGTAATTGATGCACAAATGGATGGAAAGATGTGAACATCTATAGTTTAGTTTAAACATATTCCATATTCTTTCGTTTTTTAATATATTTATTTACCCTGGATTGGGAAACAAGCTTTATGCTTATATATAATTATATAATAATATATTATTATATGTGAACATCTATCATTATATAAACATTGTGTTTGTCATGATGTTTTAAGTGTACAAAGTTTTGTGTTGTTCTACTGACAAAAGATTTTACTTAGACAATTACTAAAAGTATATGGATTTTTTAAAGAAATAAACTTAGAGGCAAAGTTAGAATATAAAAGAGAGACTAAGTGATCACTGATGGCCACAGACAGACTGAAAAGAATGTATGTAACATCTATCTGGTTGAAGAGAACACAATTGACATAATCTTTAACATTAAAACAATGATATTCTTTAATCTTGGAAATTCATTTGGACTCTTGGCATCAGCTACAGAAATAGATTCATTGAGATCAATGCATTGCAGAGAACACAGTGACAGAGAACTTCAAATTTTATAAAAGTATTTAATAAAAGTATTTAAGATTTGAATTAATTCTAAGTTTGGTAATCTAAGCAATATTATGAACAGTACATAATAAGTGACATGATACATTTCGTCTTATTGTCATTCACAAAGGAGATAATGATTTGAGATTAATGATATATATCTTTTGGTATTCAATGAATGAAAACCTCCACAAATGTCTGGCTTCATAAAACAGTTTAATCACAATAATTTTTTTAAAGAAGGAAGTTTTATGTGAATTAGTTTCTGAGAAGGAAAACAAATTACAAAAGCTGAGATATTTCTTACTAACAAAAAGATAAGGAACAAAAGCTGTGAAGGGAATAACACTGAATTGATCGAAGCACTTCCTTGTTTGGCTATAGTTTATTCCAGAGATTTATATAGTCTGTATGCAATAAGCAAGAGATATGTATTTATTTTAAATAATACATAACCGATGTGATTTTTATTTATCAATTTTAAAAGATTCTCCAAGTTGCAAATTGTTATACTTTTTAGTATGATCTTTTTGTTTTTGCAATGTACATGAAGTCAATATTAGGACACCAAGAAGGATTGACAATAGAATTTTGTAACATGTATACTAGGGCAAACCAACATCACATTCAGCCCATGGCTAATACATCTTTGATCTTTATTTAAGTGATTAACATCATGAATATCAAAACTTCATAACAATTAATAAGTTGACAACAACCAAAAAAAACAAGATTGCTACGCATAGCCATGTGTCCCCCGCCGCCACATGAAAGTTGTATCATATGAATTTGATCGATATTTTATCTGAGAAACGATAGAAAATGGTTGTTTCGGAGATGAAATCATTCAGTCAAAACAAGGAAGGAAACCAGTGAACATAATTTTTTTTTGACAAAGTCCCATTTTTTGGACCAGAAAATCACAAATTCGTAAATAAAGCGAAAACTGTTAATATTGCTTCAAATTTTTTCCCCCGTATTATTATAGAGTACCTTTCGCTCTATCAGTCTACAAAATTTCAGAACCCTGTGCACTTAGATAACCGAGATATTGAATGTCCTATATTTTGACCTTTCTTCCCCTTTTCATGGAAATGGCGGCCATTTTGAAAATTTCAAATATGGGATGATCACCTACTAATAGTACCCTATCAGTGTATAAAGTTTCAGCAACATCTGTTCTGTAGTATCTGAGGAGTTGCACCCACAAAAGCGTTTGACAAAGTCCCATTTTTCGGACTGAAAAATCACAAATTCGTAAATAACTCGAAAACCGTAAATATCGTTTCAAAATTTTTTTGGGTATTATTATAGAGTACCTTTTGCTCTATCAGCCTACAAAATTTCAGAACCCTGTGCACCTACTAGGTAACCGAGATATTGAATGTCCTATATTTTGACCTTTCTAACCTTTCTTCCCTGTAACAGCTGTCATTTTGAAAATTTCAAATAAGGGATAATCACCTACTAATAGTACCCTATCAGTGTGTAAAGTTTCAGCAACATCCGTTCAGTAGTGTCTGAGGAGTTGCACCCACAAAAAACGTGACATACAGACGGACGGAGACCATTTCTAAGTCCCTCTGACGCGTTGCAACGGGGGACAAAAAATGACCTATGGAATAAAGAAATGTGAAAAAAAGTGAACCATAATTTACCTTTCTAACAATTTTGATGTTTACTTTCATATTTTTCAATGATAATTAAATTAATCATCTAGACTGAGTGATTTAATTCACAGGGGCAGAACCAAAAAGTGAAGTATTGTTGCTTGAAACCAAAGAAAAGCAGTATTTTGATGACCTATAGCATTAAGAGTATCCTATCTGAAACATTTTAATGTCACTTTGAAAACAATGATAAAACATAATGTAAAATAAAACCCTTTTCCATTTCCTTATCTCCCAACCTAATGCTGTTGTATGCCCTAAATGATTCATTGTCAAACCAAACAACCATTTGATAATGGAAGCTATAGAATCAATGTCTAATTTCCCTGAGGATCACCAAATCATGAAAAACAGTTCTCGTGTCATTCTCTTTGGCTCCAAAGGCAAATATATAGCTATCAGTAGAACACATACAGAAATGTTACCAATGTGATGATTTTGACTTTACACCCAGGAATACTTATGAAATAAGTTAATTTTTCATGTAATGGACTAACAGGTTAGTGTGTGCAATGCTATCACGTACTATTGTCATTATATTAGATGCACTTCAATAATATATAAAATTGACATAAATTGACAAGACAGACATAATCATTCCCATCTCTTCTATCAGCAAATTGTTTTACTTAGTGTCTGTTCTTATCAATGTTTCCAATATTACTTGAATATTGGTCTTGATTATTCTGATGTTGATTGTTTCCTTAAAGCAATTCTCTTTCCTACAAAATTATCATAGCTTTTGATTGTTCTTGTCATGTTTTATTAGTGCACCAAATTTGATAAAGATCATGCTTGATTCCCTAGAAATCAGCCTGAAGGTTAACATGGATGTGACAGGAGTTTTAACCCACATATGACAGATGGACAAAAAAAAACCTCTGTGCAGCAAGTCAGAGAGTCGTCTTGGCTGGCCAAAGGTCAAAACTGTATATTAACCCTTGGCTTGCAAGGATGTTACAGAGTTGGTCACGCAAAACAATATCATAATAAATAACTATATACTAGAATTAAAAGGTTGTAATTATCTCTTTATACAATGATTAGCTTTTTACAAAATAGGCTTGATTAGCACATAGTATAATATAGAGATAGATTATGAAATGGTTCTATCAGTAATATACAGCCAAGGATTATATAAATAGGATCATTAAGAAATAATGGTAGGCCCCCATGTCATGATAATGAGAACCAATATTTTTCTCTTAATTAGGTGAAAAAAGTGTCAATAATTTGTGCTTTATAGATCTATATTAGAAAGTCATGCCAATAAAAACTGGTATCAGAAATAAGCTGTCTAATCTGTGAAAGGATATGAAAGTAACATCATACCATATTTTATATACTGTGGTATCATTATTAATCATGGGGTATCAATTTTCGTGGTTTTTGTGGGTGACTTTCAACCACAAAATTTGATACCCAACGAAAAGAAAATTCAACATTATTCTGTATGCTGCAGACATCAGAACCACGAATTAAAGAACCCACAAAAATGGTCCTTTTTTATCAAGGTCCTTTTTTTTCAAACCACGAAAATTGATACCCACGAAAATAAATGAATCCACAGTTTTGGCATAAGTTTCAGGTCTTAGCAGACCTGATTCCCTGCTATCAAATCCGTCCCTAAAGTTGAGGAATTATTATGTTTGTGTGTGTGTGTATGACACCTTTTTCAAGGCAACTAAGTCATATACAGCAGTCAGTTTAAATTGTTGAGGAAACTAGAGTACCTGAATGAAACCACTGACCTTGGGCAGGTAACTGACCAACCTAAGCACATACAGGTGGGGAAGCCTTTTTGGTAAATTACAAACAGGACCCGAACATCACCTGAGAGGTGATTGGCTAGTGATCAATAGTGTGGTATTTAAACCACAAAGCCACCTAGGCCCCACAGGAATTATGTAAGATGAAACAGAGGGAAAACTGTTCATTCTTGTACTGCCAGACAAATAATCCTTTATTAGGTGCCCCTTGTGCATCTGAGCCGATATGGACACAGAAATATGTTAATCAATATTCCTTTTATCTTTTTATAGTAAGTAGATATTAACCTTAACATTATCTTTATAAGTACTTACCAGATTACAACATGATCAAATCCTACTCTGACTAGGTACAGAATACAGGACAGGAGCTTGATCAGTAGGTTAAAGATTCTGATCCTCAAACCTGAAAGAAAGAAAGTTTACAATGTGAACAAGAGGTTTGGTCAGTAGGTTAAAGAATCTGATTCTCAAACCTGTAACATAGGATAGTTTATGTATTACACAAGAGGCTCTCAAACCTGTAACATAGGATAGTTTATATGTATTACACAAGAAACTCTCAAACCTGTAACATAGGATAGTTTATATGTATTACACAAGAAACTCTCAAACCTGTAACATAGGATAGTTTATGTATTACACAAGAGGCTCTCAAACCTGTAACATAGGATAGTTTATATGTATTACACAAGAGGCTCTTAAACCTGTAACATAGGATAGTTTATGTATTACACAAGAGGCTCTCAAACCTGTAACATAGGATAGTTTATGTATTACACAAGAGGCCCTCAAACCTGTAACATAGGATAGTTTATATGTATTACACAAGAGGCCCTCAAACCTGTAACATAGGATAGTTTATGTATTACACAAGAGGCTCTCAAACCTGTAACATAGGATAGTTTATATGTATTACACAAGAGGCTCTCAAACCTGTAACATAGGATAGTTTATATGTATTACACAAGAGACTCTCAAACCTGTAACATAGGATAGTTTATATGTATTACACAAGAGGCTCTCAAACCTGTAACATAGGATAATTTATATGTATTACACAACAGGCTCTCAAACCTGTAACATAGGATAGTTTATATGTATTACACAAGAGACTATCAAACCTGTAACATAGGATAGTTTATATGTATTACACAAGAAGCTCTCAAACCTGTAACATAGGATAGTTTATGTATTACACAAGAAGCTCTCAAACCTGTAACATAGGATAGTTTATATGTATTACACAAGAAGCTCTCAAACCTGTAACATAGGATAGTTTATATGTATTACACAAGAGGCTATCAAACCTGTAACATAGGATAGTTTATATGTATTACACAAGAGGCTATCAAACCTGTGACATAAGATAGTTTATATGTATTATACAAGAGGCTCTCAAACCTGTAACACAGGATAGTTTATATGTATTACACAAGAGGCTCTCAAACCTGTAACATAGGATAGTTTATGTGTACTACACAAGGGGCTCAAACCTGTAACACAGGATAGTTTATATGTATTACACAACAGGCTCTCAAACCTGTAACATAGGATAGTTTATATGTATTATACAAGAGGCTCTCAAACCTGTAACATAGGATAGTTTATATGAATTACACAAGAGACTCTCAAACCTGTAACATAGGATAGTTTATGTATTATACAAGAGGCTATCAAACCTGTAACATAGGATAGTTTATATGTATTACATAAGAGGCTCTCAAACCTGTAACATAGGATAGTTTATATGTATTACACAAGAGGTTCTCAAACCTGTAACATAGGATAGTTTATATGTATTACACAAGAGGCTCTCAAACCTGTAACATAGGATAGTTTATATGTATTACACAAGAGGCTCTCAAACCTGTAACATAGGATAATTTATATGTATTATACAAGAGGCTCTCAAACATGTAACATAGGATAGTTTATGTATTATACAAGAGGCTATCAAACCTGTAACATAGGATAATTTATATGTATTATACAAGAGGCTCTCAAACATGTAACATAGGATAGTTTATGTATTACACAAGAGGCTCTCAAACCTGTAACATAGGATAGTTTATATGTATTATACAAGAGGCTCTTAAACCTGTAACATAGGATAGTTTATATGTATTACACAAGAGGCCCTCAAACCTGTAACATAGGATAGTTTATATGTATTATACAAGAGGCTCTCAAACCTGTAATATAGGATAGTTTATATGTATTACACAAGAGGCTCTCAAACCTGTGACATAAGATAGTTTATATGTATTACACAAGAGGCTCTCAAACCTGTAACATAGGATAGTTTATATGTATTACACAAGAGGCTCTCAAACCTGTAACATAGGATAGTTTATATGTATTACACAAGAGGCTCTCAAACCTGTAACATAGGATAGTTTATGTATTATACAAGAGGCTCTCAAACCTGTAACATAGGATAGTTTATATGTATTACACAAGAGGCTCTCAAACCTGTAACATAGGATAGTTTATATGTATTACACAAGAGGCTCTCAAACCTGTAACATAGGATAGTTTATATGTATTACACAAGAGGCTATCAAACCTGTAACATAGGATAGTTTATGTATTATACAAGAGGCTCTCACACCTGTAACATAGGATAGTTTATATGTATTACACAAGAGGCTCTCAAACCTGTAACATAGGATAGTTTATATGTATTATACAAGAGGCTCTCAAACCTGTAACATAGGATAGTTTATATGTATTATACAAGAGGCCCTCAAACCTGTAACATAGGATAGTTTATGTATTACACAAGAGACTCTCACACCTGTAACATAGGATAGTTTATATGTATTATACAAGAGGCTCTCAAACCTGTAACATAGGATAGTTTATATGTATTACACAAGAGGCTCTCAAACCTGTAACATAGGATAGTTTATATGTATTACACAAGAAGCTCTCAAACCTGTAACATAGGATAGTTTATATGTATTATACAAGAGGCTCTCAAACCTGTAACATAGGATAGTTTATATGTATTACACAAGAGGCTATCAAACCTGTAACACAGGATAGTTTATATGTATTACACAAGAGGCTCTCACACCTGTAACATAGGATAATTTATATGTATTATACAAGAGGCTCTTAAACCTGTAACATAGGATAGTTTATATGTATTACACAAGAGGCTCTCAAACCTGTAACATAGGATAGTTTATATGTATTACACAAGAGGCTCTCAAACCTGTAACATAGGATAGTTTATATGTATTACACAAGAGGCTCTCAAACCTGTAACATAGGATAGTTTATATGTATTATACAAGAGGCTCTCAAACCTGTAACATAAGATAGTTTATATGTATTACACAAGAGGCTCTCAAACCTGTAACATAGGATAGTTTATATGTATTATACAAGAGGCTCTCAAACCTGTAACATAGGATAGTTTATATGTATTATACAAGAGGCTCTTAAACCTGTAACATAGGATAATTTATATGTATTACACAAGAGGCTCTCAAACCTGTAACATAGGATAGTTTATATGTATTACACAAGAGGCTCTCAAACCTGTAACATAGGATAATTTATATGTATTATACAAGAGGCTCTCAAACATGTAACATAGGATAGTTTATGTATTATACAAGAGGCTATCAAACCTGTAACATAGGATAATTTATATGTATTATACAAGAGGCTCTCAAACATGTAACATAGGATAGTTTATGTATTATACAAGAGGCTCTCAAACATGTAACATAGGATAGTTTATGTATTACACAAGAGGCCCTCAAACCTGTAACATAGGATAGTTTATATGTATTACACAAGAGACTATCAAACCTGTAACATAGGATAGTTTATATGTATTACACAAGAGGTTCTCAAACCTGTGACATAAGATAGTTTATATGTATTATACAAAAGGCTCTCAAACCTGTAACATAGGATAGTTTATATGTATTACACAAGAGACTATCAAACCTGTAACATAGGATAGTTTATATGTATTACACAAGAGGCTCTCAAACCTGTAACATAGGATAGTTTATATGTATTACACAAGAGGCTCTCAAACCTGTAACATAGGATAGTTTATGTATTATACAAGAGGCTATCAAACCTGTAACATAGGATAATTTATATGTATTATACAAGAGGCTCTCAAACATGTAACATAGGATAGTTTATGTATTACACAAGAGGCTCTCAAACCTGTAACATAGGATAGTTTATATGTATTATACAAGAGGCTCTTAAACCTGTAACATAGGATAGTTTATATGTATTACACAAGAGGCCCTCAAACCTGTAACATAGGATAGTTTATATGTATTATACAAGAGGCTCTCAAACCTGTAATATAGGATAGTTTATATGTATTACACAAGAGGCTCTCAAACCTGTGACATAAGATAGTTTATATGTATTACACAAGAGGCTCTCAAACCTGTAACATAGGATAGTTTATATGTATTACACAAGAGGCTCTCAAACCTGTAACATAGGATAGTTTATATGTATTACACAAGAGGCTCTCAAACCTGTAACATAGGATAGTTTATGTATTATACAAGAGGCTCTCAAACCTGTAACATAGGATAGTTTATATGTATTACACAAGAGGCTCTCAAACCTGTAACATAGGATAGTTTATGTATTATACAAGAGGCTCTCAAACCTGTAACATAGGATAGTTTATGTATTATACAAGAGGCTCTCAAACCTGTAACATAGGATAGTTTATATGTATTACACAAGAGGCTCTCAAACCTGTAACATAGGATAGTTTATGTATTATACAAGAGGCTCTTAAACCTGTAACACAGGATAATTTATATGTATTACACAAGAGGCTCTCAAACCTGTAACATAGGATAGTTTATGTATTATACAAGAAGCTCTCACACCTGTAACATAGGATAGTTTATATGTATTACACAAGAGGTTCTCAACCCTGTAACATAGGATAGTTTATGTATTACACAAGAGGCTATCAAACCTGTAACATAGGATAGTTTATGTATTACACAAGAGACTCTCAAACCTGTAACATAGGATAGTTTATATGTATTACACAAGAAGCTATCAAACCTGTAACATAGGATAGTTTATATGTATTACACAAGAGGCTCTCAAACCTGTAACATAGGATAGTTTATATGTATTACACAAGAGGCTCTCAAACCTGTAACATAGGATAGTTTATATGTATTACACAAGAGGCTATCAAACCTGTAACATAGGATAGTTTATGTATTATACAAGAGGCTCTCACACCTGTAACATAGGATAGTTTATATGTATTACACAAGAGGCTCTCAAACCTGTAACATAGGATAGTTTATATGTATTATACAAGAGGCTCTCAAACCTGTAACATAGGATAGTTTATATGTATTATACAAGAGGCCCTCAAACCTGTAACATAGGATAGTTTATGTATTACACAAGAGACTCTCACACCTGTAACATAGGATAGTTTATATGTATTATACAAGAGGCTCTCAAACCTGTAACATAGGATAGTTTATATGTATTACACAAGAGGCTCTCAAACCTGTAACATAGGATAGTTTATATGTATTACACAAGAGGCTCTCAAACCTGTAACACAGGATAGTTTATATGTATTACACAAGAGGCTCTCAAACCTGTAACATAGGATAGTTTATATGTATTACACAAGAAGCTCTCAAACCTGTAACATAGGATAGTTTATATGTATTACACAAGAGGCTCTCAAACCTGTAACATAGGATAGTTTATATGTATTACACAAGAGGCTCTCAAACCTGTAACATAGGATAGTTTATATGTATTACACAAGAAGCTCTCAAACCTGTAACATAGGATAGTTTATATGTATTATACAAGAGGCTCTCAAACCTGTAACATAGGATAGTTTATATGTATTACACAAGAGGCTATCAAACCTGTAACACAGGATAGTTTATATGTATTACACAAGAGGCTCTCACACCTGTAACATAGGATAATTTATATGTATTATACAAGAGGCTCTTAAACCTGTAACATAGGATAGTTTATATGTATTACACAAGAGGCTCTCAAACCTGTAACATAGGATAGTTTATATGTATTACACAAGAGGCTCTCAAACCTGTAACATAGGATAGTTTATATGTATTACACAAGAGGCTCTCAAACCTGTAACATAGGATAGTTTATATGTATTATACAAGAGGCTCTCAAACCTGTAACATAAGATAGTTTATATGTATTACACAAGAGGCTCTCAAACCTGTAACATAGGATAGTTTATATGTATTATACAAGAGGCTCTCAAACCTGTAACATAGGATAGTTTATATGTATTATACAAGAGGCTCTTAAACCTGTAACATAGGATAATTTATATGTATTACACAAGAGGCTCTCAAACCTGTAACATAGGATAGTTTATATGTATTACACAAGAGGCTCTCAAACCTGTAACATAGGATAATTTATATGTATTATACAAGAGGCTCTCAAACATGTAACATAGGATAGTTTATGTATTATACAAGAGGCTATCAAACCTGTAACATAGGATAATTTATATGTATTATACAAGAGGCTCTCAAACATGTAACATAGGATAGTTTATGTATTATACAAGAGGCTCTCAAACATGTAACATAGGATAGTTTATGTATTACACAAGAGGCCCTCAAACCTGTAACATAGGATAGTTTATATGTATTACACAAGAGACTATCAAACCTGTAACATAGGATAGTTTATATGTATTACACAAGAGGTTCTCAAACCTGTGACATAAGATAGTTTATATGTATTATACAAAAGGCTCTCAAACCTGTAACATAGGATAGTTTATATGTATTACACAAGAGACTATCAAACCTGTAACATAGGATAGTTTATATGTATTACACAAGAGGCTCTCAAACCTGTAACATAGGATAGTTTATATGTATTACACAAGAGGCTCTCAAACCTGTAACATAGGATAGTTTATATGTATTACACAAGAGGCTCTCAAACCTGTAACATAGGATAGTTTATATGTATTACACAAGAGACTATCAAACCTGTAACATAGGATAGTTTATATGTATTACACAAGAGGCTCTCAAACCTGTAACATAAGATAGTGTATGTGTATTACACAAGATGCCCTCAAACCTGTAACATAAGATAGTGTATGTGTATTACACAAGATGCCCTCAAACCTGTAACATAGGATAGTTTATATGTATAAAAAATACACAAGATGCCCTCAAACCTGTAACATAGGATAGTTTATATGTATTACACAAGAAGCTCTCAAACCTGTAACATAGGATAGTTTATATGTATTACTCAAGAGGCTCTCAACCTGTAACATAGGATAGTTTATGTGTATTACACAAGAGGCTCTCAAACCTGTAACATAGGCTAGTTTATATGTATTACACAAGAGGATCTCAAACCTGTAACACAGGATAGTTTATATGTATTACACAAGAGGCTCTCAAACCAGTAACACAGGATAGTTTATATGTATTACACAAGATGCTCAAACCTGTAACATAGGATAGTTTATATGTATTACACAAGAGACTATCAAACCTGTAACATAGGATAGTTTATATGTATTACACAAGAGGCTCTCAAACCTGTAACATAAGATAGTGTATGTGTATTACACAAGATGCCCTCAAACCTGTAACACAGGATAGTTTATATGTATTACACAAGAGGATCTCAAACCTGTAACATAGGATAGTTTATATGTATAAAAAATACACAAGATGCCCTCAAACCTGTAACATAGGATAGTTTATATGTATTACTCAAGAGGCTCTCAACCTGTAACATAGGATAGTTTATGTGTATTACACAAGAGACTATCAAACCTGTAACATAGGATAGTTTATATGTATTACACAAGAGGCTCTCAAACCTGTAACACAGGATAGTTTATATGTATTACACAAGAGGCTCTCAAACCTGTAACACAGGATAGTTTATATGTATTACACAAGATGCTCAAACCTGTAACATAGGATAGTTTATATGTATTACACAAGAGGCTCTAAACCTGTAACATAGGATAGTTTATGTATTACACAAGAGGCTCTCAAACCTGTAACATAGGATAGTTTATATGTATTACACAAGAGGCCCTCAAACCTGTAACATAGAATAGTTTATGTATTACACAAGAGGCTCTCAAACCTGTAACATAGGATAGTTTATATGTATTACACAAGAAGCTCTCAAACCTGTGACATAGGATAGTTTATATGTATTACACAAGAGGCTCTCAAACCTGTAACATAGGATAGTTTATATGTATTACACAAGAGACTCTCAAACCTGTAACATAGGATAGTTTATATGTATTACACAAGAGACTCTCAAACCTGTAACATAGGATAGTTTATATGTATTATACAAGAGGCTCTCAAACCTGTAACATAGGATGGTTTATGTGTATTGCACAAGATGCCCTCAAACCTGTAACACAGGATATTTATATGTATTACACAAGAGGCTCTCAACCCTGTTATATAGGATAGTTTATATGTATTACACAGGGCCCTCAAACCTGTAACATAGGATAGTTTATGTATTACACAAGAGGCTCTCAACCTTGTTATATAGGATAGTATATGTATTACACATGAGGCTCCCAAACCTGTAACATAGGATAGTTTATATGTATTACACAAGAGGCCCTCAAACCTGTAACATAGGATAGTTTATGTGCATTACACAAGAAGCTCTCAAACCTGTAACATAGGATAGTTTATATGTATTACACAAGAGGCTATCGAACCTGTAACATAGGATAGTTTATATGTATTACACAAGAGGCTATCAAACCTGTAACACAGGCTAGTTTATATGTATTACACAAGAGACTATCGAACCTGTAACATAGGACAGTTTATATGTATTACACAAGAAACTCTCAAACCTGTAACATAGGACAGTTTATATGTATTACACAAGAGGCTCTCAAACCTGTAATATAGGATAGTTTATATGTATTACACAAGAGGCTCTCAAACCTGTAACATAGGATAGTTTATATGTATTACACAAGAGGCTCTCAAACCTGTAACATAGGATAATTTATATGTATTACACAAGAGGCTCTCAAACCTGTAACATAGGATAGTTTATATGTATTACACAAGAAGCTCTCAAACCTGTAACATAGGATAGTTTATATGTATTACACAAGAGGCCCTCAAACCTGTAACATAGGATAGTTTATGTGTATTACACAAGAGGCTATCGAACCTGTAACATAGGATAGTTTATATGTATTACACAAGAGGCTCTCAAACCTGTAACATAGGATAGTTTATATGTATTACACAGGGCCCTCAAACCTGTAACATAGGATAGTTTATGTATTACACAAGAGGCTCTCAACCTTGTTATATAGGATAGTATATGTATTACACATGAGGCTCCCAAACCTGTAACATAGGATAGTTTATATGTATTACACAAGAGGCCCTCAAACCTGTAACATAGGATAGTTTATGTGCATTACACAAGAAGCTCTCAAACCTGTAACATAGGATAGTTTATATGTATTACACAAGAGGCTATCGAACCTGTAACATAGGATAGTTTATATGTATTACACAAGAGGCTATCAAACCTGTAACACAGGCTAGTTTATATGTATTACACAAGAGACTATCGAACCTGTAACATAGGACAGTTTATATGTATTACACAAGAAACTCTCAAACCTGTAACATAGGACAGTTTATATGTATTACACAAGAGGCTCTCAAACCTGTAATATAGGATAGTTTATATGTATTACACAAGAGGCTCTCAAACCTGTAACATAGGATAGTTTATATGTATTACACAAGAGGCTCTCAAACCTGTAACATAGGATAATTTATATGTATTACACAAGAGGCTCTCAAACCTGTAACATAGGATAGTTTATATGTATTACACAAGAAGCTCTCAAACCTGTAACATAGGATAGTTTATATGTATTACACAAGAGGCCCTCAAACCTGTAACATAGGATAGTTTATGTGTATTACACAAGAGGCTATCGAACCTGTAACATAGGATAGTTTATATGTATTACACAAGAGGCCCTCAAACCTGTAACATAGGATAGTTTATGTGTATTACACAAGAAGCTCTCAAACCTGTTACATAGGATAGTTTATATGTATTACACAAGAGGCTATCGAACCTGTAACATAGGATAGTTTATATGTATTACACAAGAAGCTCTCAAACCTGTAACATAGGATAGTTTATATGTATTACACAAGAGGCTATCAAACCTGTAACATATGATAGTTTATATGTATTACACAAGAGGCTCTCCAACCTGTGACATCAGATAGTTTATATGTATTACACAAGAGGCTCTCAAACCTGTAACATAGGATAGTTTATATGTATTACACAAGAGGCCCTCAAACCTGTAACATAGGATAGTTTATGTGTATTACACAAGAAGCTCTCAAACCTGTAACATAGGATAGTTTATATGTATTACACAAGAGGCTATCAAACCTGTAACATATGATAGTTTAAATGTATTACACAAGAGGCCCTCAAACCTGTAATATAGGATAGTTTATATGTATTACACAAGAAGCTCTCAAACCTGTAACATAGGATAGTTTATGTATTACACATAAGGCTCCCAAACCTGTAACATAGGATAGTTTATATGTATTACACAAGAGGCTATCAAACCTGTAACATAAGATAGTTTATATGTATTACACAAGAGGCTCTCAAACCTGTAACATAGGATAGTTTATATGTATTACACAAGAGGCTCTCAAACCTGTAACATAGGATAGTTTATGTATTACACAAGAAACTCTCAAACTTGTAACATATGATAGTTTATATGTATTATACAAGAGGTTCTCAAACCTGTAACATAGGATAGTTTATGTATTACACAAGAGGCTCTAAACCTGTAACATAGGATAGTTTATATGTATTACATAAGAGGCTCTCAAACCTGTAACATAGGATAGTTTATATGTATTACACAAGAGGCTCTCAAACCTGTAACATAGGATAGTTTATGTATTACACAAGAGGCTCTCAAACCTGTAACATAGGATAGTTTATATGTATTACACAAGAGGTCCTCAAACCTGTAACATAGGATAGTTTATATGTATTATACAAGAGGCTCTCAAACCTGTAACATAGGATAGTTTATATGTATTACACAAGAAGCTCTCAAACCTGTAACATAGGATAGTTTATATGTATTACTCAAGAGGCTCTCAAACCTGTAACATAGGATAGTTTATGTATTACACAAGATGCCCTCAAACCTGTAACATAGGATAGTTTATATGTATTACACAAGAGGTCCTCAAACCTGTAACATAGGATAGTTTATATGTATTACACAAGAGACTCTCAAACCTGTAACATAGGATAGTTTATATGTATTACACAAGAGGCTATCAAACCTGTAACATAGGATAGTTTATATGTATTACACAAGAGACTCTCAAACCTGTAACATAGGATAGTTTATATGTATTACACAAGAGGTCCTCAAACCTGTAACATAGGATAGTTTATATGTATTACACAAGAGGCTATCAAACCTGTAACATAGGATAGTTTATGTATTATACAAGAGGCTCTCAAACCTGTAACATAGGATAGTTTATATGTATTACACAAGAGGCTCTCAAACCTGTAACATAGGATAGCTTATATGTATTACACAAGAGGTTCTCAAACCTGTAACATAGGATAGTTTATATGTATTACACATAAGGCTCTCAAACCTGTAACATAGGATAGTTTATGTATTACACAAGAAGCTATCAAACCTGTAACATAGGATAGTTTATGTATTATACAAGAGGCTCTCAAACCTGTAACATAGTATAGTTTATGTATTACACATAAGGCTCTCAAACCTGTAACATAGGATAGTTTATGTATTATACAAGAGGCTCTCAAACCTGTAACATAGTATAGTTTATATGTATTACACAAGAGGCCCTCCAACCTGTAACATAGGATAGCTTATATGTATTACACAAGAGGTTCTCAAACCTGTAACATAGGATAGTTTATGTATTACACAAGAAGCTATCAAACCTGTAACATAGGATAGTTTATGTATTATACAAGAGGCTCTCAAACCTGTAACATAGTATAGTTTATATGTATTACACAAGAGGCTATCAAACCTGTAACATAGGATAGTTTATATGTATTACACAACAGGCTCTCAAACCTGTAACATAGGATAGTTTATATGTATTACACAAGAGGCTATCAAACCTGTAACATAGGATAGTTTATATGTATTACACAAGAGGCTATCAAACCTGTGACATAAGATAGTTTATATGTATTATACAAGAGGCTCTCAAACCTGTAACATAGGATAGTTTAAGTATTACACAAGAGGCTCTCAAACCTGTAACATAGGATAGTTTATGTATTACACAAGAGGCTCTCAAACCTGTAACATAGGATAGTTTATATGTATTACACAAGAGGCTCTCAAACCTGTAACATAGGATAGTTTAAGTATTACACAAGAGAACATAGGAAAGTTGATATGTATTATACAAGAGGCTCTCAAACCTGTAACATAGGATAGTTTATATGTATTATACAAGAAGCTCTCAAACCTGTAACATAGGATAGTTTATATGTATTACACAAGAAGCTCTCAAACCTGTAACATAGGATAGTTTATATGTATTATACAAGAGGCTCTCAAACCTGTAACATAGGATAGTTTATATGTATTACATAAGAGGCTCTCAAACCTGTAACATAGGATAGTTTATATGTATTACACAAGAGACTCTCAAACCTGTAACATAGGATAGTTTATATGTATTACACAAGAGGCTCTCAAACCTGTAACGTAGGATAGTTTATATGTATTACACAAGAAGCTCTCAAACCTGTGACATAGGATAGTTTATATGTATTATACAAGAAGCTCTCAAACCTGTAACATAGGATAGTTTATATGTATTACACAAGAAGCTCTCAAACCTGTAACATAGGATAGTTTATATGTATTATACAAGAGGCTCTCAAACCTGTAACATAGGATAGTTTATATGTATTACACAAGAGACTCTCCAACCTGTAACATAGGATAGTTTATATGTATTACACAAGAGGCTCTCAAACCTGTAACACAGGATAGTTTATATGTATTACACAAGAGGCTCTCCAACCTGTAACACAGGATAGTTTATATGTATTACACAAGAGGCCCTCAAACCTGTAACATAGGATAGTTTATGTATTACACAAGAGGCTCTCAAACCTGTAACATAGGATAGTTTATATGTATTACACAAGAGGCTCTCAAACCTGTAACATAGGATAGTTTAAGTATTACACAAGAGAACATAGGAAAGTTGATATGTATTATACAAGAGGCTCTCAAACCTGTAACATAGGATAGTTTATATGTATTACACAAGAAGCTCTCAAACCTGTAACATAGGATAGTTTATATGTATTACACAAGAAGCTCTCAAACCTGTAACACAGGATAGTTTATATGTATTACACAAGAGACTCTCCAACCTGTAACACAGGATAGTTTATATGTATTACACAAGAGGCCCTCAAACCTGTAACATAGGATAGTTTATGTATTACACAAGAGGCTCTCAAACCTGTAACATAGGATAGTTTATATGTATTACACAAGAGGCTCTCAAACCTGTAACATAGGATAGTTTAAGTATTACACAAGAGAACATAGGAAAGTTGATATGTATTATACAAGAGGCCCTCAAACCTGTAACATAGGATAGTTTATATGTATTACACAAGAGGCTCTCAAACCTGTAACATAGGATAGTTTATATGTATTACACAAGAGGCCCTCAAACCTGTAACATAGGATAGTTTATATGTATTACACAAGAGGCTCTCAAACCTGTAACATAGGATAGTTTATATGTATTACACAAGAGGCTCTCAAACCTGTAACATAGGATAGTTTATATGTATTACACAAGAAGCTCTCAAACCTGTAACATAGGATAGTTTATGTATTACACAAGAGGCCCTCAAACCTGTAACATAGGATAGTTTATATGTATTACACAAGAGGCTCTCAAACCTGTAACATAGGATAGTTTATATGTATTACACAAGAGGCCCTCAAACCTGTAACATAGGATAGTTTATATGTATTACACAAGAGGCTCTCAAACCTGTAACATAGGATAGTTTATGTATTACACAAGAGGCTCTCAAACCTGTAACATAGGATAGTTTATGTATTATAAAAGAGGCTCTCAAACCTGTAACATAGGATAGTTTAAGCATTTCACAAGAGAACATAGGATAGTTTATATGTATTACACAAGAAGCTCTCAAACCTGTAACATAGGATAGTTTATATGTATTACACAAGAAGCTCTCAAACCTGTAACATAGGATAGTTTATATGTATTACACAAGAAGCTCTCAAACCTGTAACATAGGATAGTTAATGTATTATACAAGAGGCTATCAAACCTGTAACATAGGATAGTTTATATGTATTACACAAGAGGCCCTCAAACCTGTAACATAGGATAGTTTATATGTATTACACAAGAGGCTCTCAAACCTGTAACATAGGATAGTTTATATGTATTACACAAGAGGCTATCAAACCTGTAACATAGGATAGTTTATATGTATTACACAAGAGGCTCTCAAACCTGTAACATAGGATAGTTTATGTATTACACAAGAGGCTCTCAAACCTGTAACATAGGATAGTTTATGTATTATAAAAGAGGCTCTCAAACCTGTAACATAGGATAGTTTAAGCATTTCACAAGAGAACATAGGATAGTTTATATGTATTACACAAGAAGCTCTCAAACCTGTAACATAGGATAGTTTATGTATTACACAAGAAGCTCTCAAACCTGTAACATAGGATAGTTTATATGTATTACATAAGAGGCTCTCAAACCTGTAACATAGAATAGTTTATTGGTATTTATTACACAAGAGGCTCTCAAACCTGTAACATAGGATAGTTTATGTATTACACAAGAGACTATCAAACCTGTAACATAGGATAGTTTATATGTATTACACAAGAAACTCTCAAACCTGTAACATAGGATAGTTTATATGTATTACACAAGAGGCCCTCAAACCTGTAACATAGGATAGTTTATGTATTACACAAGAGGCTATCAAACCTGTAACATAGGATAGTTTATATGTATTACACAAGAGGTCCTCAAACCTGTAACATAGGATAGTTTATATGTATAACACAAGAGGCTCTCAAACCTGTAACATAGGATAGTTTATATGTATAACACAAGAGGCTATCAAACCTGTAACATAGGATAGTTAATGTATTATACAAGAGGCTATCAAACCTGTAACATAGGATAGCTTATATGTATTTCACAAGAGGTTCTCAACCCTGTAACATAGGATAGTTTATGTATTACACAAGAGGCTCTCGAACCTGTAACATAGAATAGTTTATGTATTACACAAGAGGCTCTCAAACCTGTAACATAGGATAGTTTATGTATTATACAAGAAGCTCTCAAACATGTAACATAGGATAGTTTATATGTATTACACAAGAAACTCTCAAACCTGTAACATAGGAAAGTTTATGTATTACACAAGAGGCTATCAAACCTGTAACATAGGATAGTTAATGTATTATACAAGAGGCTATCAAACCTGTAACATAGGATAGCTTATATGTATTACACAAGAGGTTCTCAACCCTGTAACATAGGATAGTTTATGTATAACACAAGATGCCCTCAAACCTGTAACATAGGATAGTTTATGTATTACACAAGAGGCTCTCAAACCTGTAACATAGGATAGTTTATATGTATTACACAAGAGGCTCTCAAACCTGTAACATAGGATAGTTGATATGTATAACACAAGATGCCCTCAAACCTGTAACATAGGATAGTTTATGTATTACACAGGAGGCTCTCAAACCTGCAACATAGGATAGTTTATGTATTACACAAGAGACTCTCAAACCTGTAACATAGGATAGTTTATGCATTACACAAGAGGCTCTCAAACCTGTAACATAGGATAGTTTATATGTATAACACAAGATGCCCTCAAACCTGTAACATAGGATAGTTTATATGTATTACACAAGAGACTCTCAAACCTGTAACATAGGATAGTTTATATGTATTACACAAGAGACTCTCAAACCTGTAACATAGGATAGTTTATGTATTACACAAGAGGTCCTCAAACCTGTAACATAGGATAGTTTATATGTATTACACAAGAGGTTCTCAAACCTGTAACATAGGATAGTTTATGTATTACACAAGAGGCTCTAAACCTGTAACATAGGATAGTTTATATGTATTACACAAGAGGCTCTCAAACCTGTAACATAGGATAGTTTATGTGTATTACACAAGAGGCTCTAAACCTGTAACATAGGATAGTTTATATGTATTACACAAGAGGCTCTAAACCTGTAACATAGGATAGTTTATATGTATTACACAAGAGGCTCTAAACCTGTAACATAGGATAGTTTATATGTATTACACAAGAGGCTCTCAAACCTGTAACATAGGATAGTTTATATGTATTACATAAGAGGCTCTCAAACCTGTAACAAAGAATAGTTTATATGTATTACACAAGAGGTTCTCAACCCTGTAACATAGGATAGTTTATGTATTACACAAGAGGCTCTCAAACCTGTAACATAGGATAGTTTATATGTATTACACAAGAGGCTCTCAAACCTGTAACATAGGATAGTTTATATGTATTACACAAGAGGCTCTCACACCTGTAACATAGGATAGTTTATATGTATTACACAAGAGGTTCTCAACCCTGTAACATAGGATAGTTTATATGTATTACACAAGAGGCTATCAAACCTGTAACATAGGATAGTTAATGTATTATACAAGAGGTTCTCAACCCTGTAACATAGGATAGTTTATATGTATTACACAAGAGGTTCTCAAACCTGTAACATAGGATAGTTTATGTATTACACAAGAGGCTCTAAACCTGTAACATAGGATAGTTTATATGTATTACATAAGAGGCTCTCAAACCTGTAACATAGGATAGTTTATATGTATTACACAAGAGGCTCTCAAACCTGTAACATAGGATAGTTTATGTATTACACAAGAGGCTCTCAAACCTGTAACATAGGATAGTTTATATGTATTACACAAGAGGTCCTCAAACCTGTAACATAGGATAGTTTATATGTATTATACAAGAGGCTCTCAAACCTGTAACATAGGATAGTTTATATGTATTACACAAGAAGCTCTCAAACCTGTAACATAGGATAGTTTATATGTATTACTCAAGAGGCTCTCAAACCTGTAACATAGGATAGTTTATGTATTACACAAGATGCCCTCAAACCTGTAACATAGGATAGTTTATATGTATTACACAAGAGGTCCTCAAACCTGTAACATAGGATAGTTTATATGTATTACACAAGAGACTCTCAAACCTGTAACATAGGATAGTTTATATGTATTACACAAGAGGTCCTCAAACCTGTAACATAGGATAGTTTATATGTATTACACAAGATGCTCAAACCTGTAACATAAGATAGTTTATATGTATTACACAAGAGGCTCTCAAACCTGTAACATAGGATAGTTTATGTATTATACAAGAGGCTCTCAAACCTGTAACATAGGATAGTTTATATGTATTACACAAGAGGCTCTCAAACCTGTAACATAGGATAGCTTATATGTATTACACAAGAGGTTCTCAAACCTGTAACATAGGATAGTTTATATGTATTACACATAAGGCTCTCAAACCTGTAACATAGGATAGTTTATGTATTACACAAGAAGCTATCAAACCTGTAACATAGGATAGTTTATGTATTATACAAGAGGCTCTCAAACCTGTAACATAGTATAGTTTATGTATTACACATAAGGCTCTCAAACCTGTAACATAGGATAGTTTATGTATTATACAAGAGGCTCTCAAACCTGTAACATAGTATAGTTTATATGTATTACACAAGAGGCCCTCCAACCTGTAACATAGGATAGCTTATATGTATTACACAAGAGGTTCTCAAACCTGTAACATAGGATAGTTTATGTATTACACAAGAAGCTATCAAACCTGTAACATAGGATAGTTTATGTATTATACAAGAGGCTCTCAAACCTGTAACATAGTATAGTTTATATGTATTACACAAGAGGCTATCAAACCTGTAACATAGGATAGTTTATATGTATTACACAACAGGCTCTCAAACCTGTAACATAGGATAGTTTATATGTATTACACAAGAGGCTATCAAACCTGTAACATAGGATAGTTTATATGTATTACACAAGAGGCTATCAAACCTGTGACATAAGATAGTTTATATGTATTATACAAGAGGCTCTCAAACCTGTAACATAGGATAGTTTTAGTATTACACAAGAGGCTCTCAAACCTGTAACATAGGATAGTTTATGTATTACACAAGAGGCTCTCAAACCTGTAACATAGGATAGTTTATATGTATTACACAAGAGGCTCTCAAACCTGTAACATAGGATAGTTTAAGTATTACACAAGAGAACATAGGAAAGTTGATATGTATTATACAAGAGGCTCTCAAACCTGTAACATAGGATAGTTTATATGTATTATACAAGAAGCTCTCAAACCTGTAACATAGGATAGTTTATATGTATTACACAAGAAGCTCTCAAACCTGTAACATAGGATAGTTTATATGTATTATACAAGAGGCTCTCAAACCTGTAACATAGGATAGTTTATATGTATTACATAAGAGGCTCTCAAACCTGTAACATAGGATAGTTTATATGTATTACACAAGAGACTCTCAAACCTGTAACATAGGATAGTTTATATGTATTACACAAGAGGCTCTCAAACCTGTAACATAGGATAGTTTATATGTATTACACAAGAAGCTCTCAAACCTGTGACATAGGATAGTTTATATGTATTATACAAGAAGCTCTCAAACCTGTAACATAGGATAGTTTATATGTATTACACAAGAAGCTCTCAAACCTGTAACATAGGATAGTTTATATGTATTATACAAGAGGCTCTCAAACCTGTAACATAGGATAGTTTATATGTATTACACAAGAGACTCTCCAACCTGTAACATAGGATAGTTTATATGTATTACACAAGAGGCTCTCAAACCTGTAACACAGGATAGTTTATATGTATTACACAAGAGGCTCTCCAACCTGTAACACAGGATAGTTTATATGTATTACACAAGAGGCCCTCAAACCTGTAACATAGGATAGTTTATGTATTACACAAGAGGCTCTCAAACCTGTAACATAGGATAGTTTATATGTATTACACAAGAGGCTCTCAAACCTGTAACATAGGATAGTTTAAGTATTACACAAGAGAACATAGGAAAGTTGATATGTATTATACAAGAGGCTCTCAAACCTGTAACATAGGATAGTTTATATGTATTACACAAGAAGCTCTCAAACCTGTAACATAGGATAGTTTATATGTATTACACAAGAAGCTCTCAAACCTGTAACACAGGATAGTTTATATGTATTACACAAGAGACTCTCCAACCTGTAACACAGGATAGTTTATATGTATTACACAAGAGGCCCTCAAACCTGTAACATAGGATAGTTTATGTATTACACAAGAGGCTCTCAAACCTGTAACATAGGATAGTTTATATGTATTACACAAGAGGCTCTCAAACCTGTAACATAGGATAGTTTAAGTATTACACAAGAGAACATAGGAAAGTTGATATGTATTATACAAGAGGCTCTCAAACCTGTAACATAGGATAGTTTATATGTATTACACAAGAAGCTCTCAAACCTGTAACATAGGATAGTTTATATGTATTACACAAGAAGCTCTCAAACCTGTAACATAGGATAGTTTATGTATTACACAAGAGGCCCTCAAACCTGTAACATAGGATAGTTTATATGTATTACACAAGAGGCTCTCAAACCTGTAACATAGGATAGTTTATATGTATTACACAAGAGGCCCTCAAACCTGTAACATAGGATAGTTTATATGTATTACACAAGAGGCTCTCAAACCTGTAACATAGGATAGTTTATATGTATTACACAAGAGGCTCTCAAACCTGTAACATAGGATAGTTTATATGTATTACACAAGAAGCTCTCAAACCTGTAACATAGGATAGTTTATGTATTACACAAGAGGCCCTCAAACCTGTAACATAGGATAGTTTATATGTATTACACAAGAGGCTCTCAAACCTGTAACATAGGATAGTTTATATGTATTACACAAGAGGCCCTCAAACCTGTAACATAGGATAGTTTATATGTATTACACAAGAGGCTCTCAAACCTGTAACATAGGATAGTTTATGTATTACACAAGAGGCTCTCAAACCTGTAACATAGGATAGTTTATGTATTATAAAAGAGGCTCTCAAACCTGTAACATAGGATAGTTTAAGCATTTCACAAGAGAACATAGGATAGTTTATATGTATTACACAAGAAGCTCTCAAACCTGTAACATAGGATAGTTTATATGTATTACACAAGAAGCTCTCAAACATGTAACATAGGATAGTTTATATGTATTACACAAGAAGCTCTCAAACCTGTAACATAGGATAGTTAATGTATTATACAAGAGGCTATCAAACCTGTAACATAGGATAGTTTATGTATTACACAAGAGGCCCTCAAACCTGTAACATAGGATAGTTTATATGTATTACACAAGAGGCTCTCAAACCTGTAACATAGGATAGTTTATATGTATTACACAAGAGGCTATCAAACCTGTAACATAGGATAGTTTATATGTATTACACAAGAGGCTCTCAAACCTGTAACATAGGATAGTTTATGTATTACACAAGAGGCTCTCAAACCTGTAACATAGGATAGTTTATGTATTATAAAAGAGGCTCTCAAACCTGTAACATAGGATAGTTTAAGCATTTCACAAGAGAACATAGGATAGTTTATATGTATTACACAAGAAGCTCTCAAACCTGTAACATAGGATAGTTTATGTATTACACAAGAAGCTCTCAAACCTGTAACATAGGATAGTTTATATGTATTACATAAGAGGCTCTCAAACCTGTAACATAGAATAGTTTATTGGTATTTATTACACAAGAGGCTATCAGGTTGCAGAACCACTAGCTTTCATCTGCTTTCTTGAGCTTCTTACCTAAATCTAAAGTAGCATTAAAAATATCTGTCAAAGTCTAAAAGAACTTTGTTAAGCAGGAAGTAGGCAAACGACAGACCTGAAATTTATCCCATGCTGCATACCAAATGTTTCACTCTGAAATCGTGAGAATTTACTGAAGATAAATTGCACTCAAAAGCCATTCCTTCAACAGGTTTTAGTGGAGCCCCCTATAAACAGTAAGAAGACCTGTAACAAGTTTGAAAATGGCTTCCCATGCTTATACAAATACAAAGTTCCTGAACAAAGCTATTTAATTTTGCAACAAATTTTGCTTTCTATATAAGGATTTTAATGTGAGCTATGACTGAGCCATTTTCTTTTATACAATTCTTGTTGATAGTACGTTTTAAATAATTAAATAGTTGAGTGGAACTTGGGTAATAAAGAATGAATCTCAACACAATAAAGTGCTTCCTAAATATCAACACCATTTTAATCATTTATAACATTTCTATTCAAGAATTCTTTCACAATTGCAATATGTCATCACATGAATAAAATCATGGAGCCTTTATGCAGAATTAATTCACTAAAACTGAAGACTGAAAATATTATACCACACAAAATCAAGAGAAATATTGTTTTTTAATGTTAAACACAGCCGAGAATAGATATACACAGGCTTGAACTAAACATATTTGTAACTCTTAAAACTAACGTTATATAAAGGGATGTATCTGAGGGGAGGGGAGGGGGTGTCAATTATTCTGGCATTTGAAGTGATCCAAAGTTAAACTCTAAATGAAAACTTTCTTTTCCTTATTCTGTCATTGTATGCAATTGTCTTATTGAGACTGTAGGACTGAAAAGGAAGTGGTTGGTTTGGACATATTCTGATTCATGCAAAAGTCTGTATCAAGTCAGGACCATTGCAATCCTTCTTTTTCTGGGTTTGGACTTCTCTTGGGCATTTGACATAGATCATTGCCATTTAAAAACTATTTCCCAATCAACTGTTACCACTTACTTGATCTTTGGTTTTTGATGAAGTAGAGCTGTAACCTTTCTTTAACTGACTTCTCATTAGTGAAGAATTCAACTCGAACTCTGAAACAAAAATAACATATCAAAATTAATCTTCACTTAAATCTAACTCTGTACTAATTGCTAATTGTAATAACAAACAAAAGCTGAAATAACTTGGGGTTGTTGGTTTTTTTTTGGTGACATACTTATCTACAGTAATGATGGTGATAATTTCTCATTGTCCTCCAAACGCTACCCCCCCCCCTTTTGCAGTAAAAAAAAACACCCTCAAATCTTAGTAGTTGGCACAGATTGTTACAAAGGTTCAATATCAAAATTAATGATCTTAAATTTTATGAATGATTGTCATCAACAAAGTCCACAAAGATAAGTAACTCACTAATATAATGCACCATGACATGATTGACTAAGAGAAAGAGGACAGATCTGATGCTTCTAAGGGATGTCAAATAATGTTCAGTGTAACTCATCTGTAGACGATATTGAGATGTGGAATAAGTGTACGCGACACAACAAACATAAACAAACAGCAATTCAAAAAATCACAATGGAAAACAGCAAGCAGTCTTCAACATTACCATAGGTCACTGCTTACCGTCTTGCATTGGCCCAAGACTTGTGCATTAATTGCCAATTGGTTTAGAGTATTAGTTCAATGCAATTCTACTCAAGACTCAAGATGATTTTTATTCATATCCTTAAGCACAGAGTGCAACATGAGCATTCAAAACTGCACATAATACAGGCCAAAAAAAATTGAATAAGGCACAAAACACAAACATGACAACAAGTGGACATCTGATTTCCTTTCAGAGATCTTAATCAAATAATTCTCTTCTTGGATACTTCATGATTCTTGTAAAACAAAACACATTTTAAATGCAAATTATGTCTTATTAGAGTTTTTTTTTAATTAACAGGCACTGCCTTTCTGTTTATAGAACATGTGTTAAACAAAGGAAAAAAGTTTCTGCAAGAGTGCAGTTACAATACTAAAGGTGATTCATTATTCATCAGATAGATTTTTTTCTTATGAGCATGTTTAAAAGCAAAATATATTTTTTAATAGCAATAGAGAAAATTTCCCTTAGGTAAAGTCTTGAATCAAACCTTTATAAAGTTTAACCATGTTCATGATATTATATCAGTATGTTAAAGATTCTAATTGCTCCTTTAAGCACCAAACCACATATTAGATTTACTGATAAAATGTAAAAAACATGGATTTGGCATTTACTATAGCCATGATAACCAGAGATTAAAGATTTATAACAAGCATGACATTATCTTTCATTCCTTATACAAAGTGCTTAACATTTACAAAGAAGTCTTAAATGACAAACTTAATGTTACATGCATCATGTACAATCTTCATATGAAAATATGTTCCTACATGTATTTTTTAGACCAAGAACATCTATTAATTCCACATACTATATTATAAAATAACTGTTACGATACTGAGAGTAAGTCCTTTGATTCCACCATGTGGTTTTCAAAATTGTTAAGGTTTTATATTAATCAGATCAAGACTTAACTGGTTTCTTAATGAGAATGAAAAATTCTGTTTTCAAACAGTTAGGTTCTCTCCAGGTTTCTGGCAAACTTGGAAAACATAAATCTGATGCAGGAAAATTTTTATCAATGAATGATTGCATATTTAGCCTCTTATACAGTTATTGGGCCACAAATGCTTTTCTACTTTCATAAGCAGGCTTGCATGAGCATGACAAAGCAAAAGCCATGAAACTTTGAAAAGCAAATACCATCTGCAGGAAAAGAACACTGTGGACATTGATTATCACATTTGCTCCAGCAAGAGGCATCTCCTTTTTAAATTTGCTCAAATTCTTAAAAATTTTGAACTTAAAAGAAAGTCTTTTCTGTCGCATGTCCAAGGTTTCTGCTAACTCATATAATCAGCAACTATGTTTTTATCTAAGCCTGTACTACATGTATATGCTGATTTCAATAAGAATATTTAAAAAAATCAAAATTATATAATACTTATTGTCACATGTTTCAAAGTTATAAGTCTTTCTTCCACATATCCAAGGTGTGTTTTGCTTACAGTTACTTTAATGACCAAGGATGCATTTTACTTATCTTGTCTCTGCACTTCAATAATTTGATTTAATATTATAAGACAGAATAATTTCAAATTCAAAATCAAATAGCACATTGAAATTTAGATGTTTAAGGTAAAAAATCAAAACATGACTTATAAAATGCCACAAAGACTTACTTTGGTGGTGGTGGAATATTATCAGATGTGGCCGATAACTTTAGAACCCCGCTATTCCTATGTGGAGATCGTCTTCTACGATTGTTCATGTTGTGACTATGCTCTATGCCATGTTTGTGATATATCCATGGGTTTGACATTATATAATATAGCCTGGTTCCTCAGTCTAACATAACACATTTTTGTTACCAGCAGAAAAGTCCAATGGATAATTATCATGGTATTTCACAATATATGCATAATACATGGTCTTACAATAGAAAATGATTTATCACTATACCGGTAAAAAAGCTAAACTGTTTGACAATTAGTGGAAATCTCCGATACCAGGATTGTACACCAAGATTATCAATATGGTTGATATTCAATGATGGTAAAAACGTAATTTGCAGAAAATGTCAATATATCATGAAAGTCACTATGTTTGACAAACGTCAGTGTAAAATTAATTCCAATTCTTTCCTTCCCTGTCAATATAATTTTTCAATGCTAATTACAAAAAAGTTTTCACGTTTAAAAAATCGATAAGAGATGAGCTTCATCAAAAAGTATAAATTTCAAGGTATGACAGTTAAACACATGTTAAAGGTAAGCGACAATATGTCATTGTGTGCCATCCATATACCATCAAGCTGTTGCTTAGAATGAAAAAGACAAACTTTTCTCCATTTATTGGAGGTAAATCAATATAAATTGCTAACAAATATAATAACTTCAATGGTATTATATTCCAAATGGTAAGCCTATATCAACAATTTAATGTCTAGCACAACAAAACAATCCTTGCCTATGAATGTGCTGCAGTACAAGTTCAAAGACTTCATATGCTTAAGTTTTAAATTAATATAAGTAAACAGTTCAGGAGACTTTGTAGATGTCACTGTATTTTATTTTTCCAGCTTATTATTTAACAGAATATCTGTGATAAACAAAACCAGAATTTCAGAAAAAAACATTGTCATCTATTGCTAAATCCCTATCTATTATTTAAACACTAATTCTCTCATATACCGAGGTAAATTTCCTTATAAAGTGCAATATAACTTTGTTGCTTTATTTGACCATGTACAGATTTAACACGAAAAAAGTATTATGTTGTTTCATTTTATGTGACGTCTTTTTATCAATAAGCACTTGCTTCCTCAAAAATGTCCTTTGCCCATGACATTCACTCTGCCAACAAACTGGTATGAATCAATATAATATCGTTGACACAAGGTTCTCCCTGGGGAACATCAAAGGGTCCTCTGAAACCTAGAGTACTTAATTATATAGTAACTTAAGCTCAGAGCTAATTACCAATTCCTTTACCATCTAATCAAGTTAGTTGTCAGTCATTGATACACAGATAATTACTGCAATTAGTATGCTACTGCCAAGGGCAGATGTTTTAAAGCTTGCTGGATATATATTCAAATAAGCTTCAGAAAAAAATGTATACTAAAGTCCTTTCCTATAATTGCATCCAACCAAATTAGACTGAGAAATCAATGACCATGTATCTAACATTTCTAAAACACAAACATTTGTGTACAGCTCTATAATAAATAAGCATTTTGGTCTGATACCAAAGGTTGATGTACATGGATATAAAATGTATAAAGAATTTAATTTCATAGCAAAATAGAATTAGCTCAAACATTTGCACATTAATATGGCTTCAATGCTATGTAAATGAAAGAAACTTAGTGAGTACTCTCACATACCCCCTGTGTTCCCCTATTAGACTTCTTGAGTATTAAGTATTGAGTGACATGTACAGCAAGCATTGTAATTAGTGAGCTTGCATGTATTTGAGTATCATAACAAAAGTTCTGTGAAATCATTTAAATCATTCAGGTAGAAAAATTTCCATGTTCAAAGGGCAATAACACCAACAAAAATTTGTGGATAAAAAATTCTTGGTATACATGGTGCCCAGGATATGGCCAAGTTTGTCCTTTGAATTTTGAGATTTACTGAAAATCCTGATTGAATATTTATGTTGTGGACAAAACTCATCTGAAACTACTGAACAGAATTTCACAAAATACTGTTCAATAGTTCCAGAGGAGTTGTGTCTCCACCAAGATGAAAATCAGCAAATTTCTATAAACAACATGTATGTTCAAAGGGCCATAACTATCACAAAACTTTGCAGATAAAAAGCTCCTGGTAATATGCACAGCTTAAAGTATATGGTTTATTTCTTGTTACCAAGTATCTTCAAATTCAGTTTAGTAGTGCCCACAAATTTCGATTATACCTTCAGCAAACTTCAATGCATGGGGTATAAAACATTATACCCTCTGCAACTTATTAAGGAAAAGGTTTATTAAGTTCTGCTAGGTAAAAATATGTAGTTTAAGAGGAGTAAATGTATGTGCAAGATAATAAATCAGGATTTTCAGTATGTTCAAAGGACCATAACTACCATAAAATTGTGCAGATCAATAATTCCTGGTAATAATGCACAGCTGTAACAAATGATGATCTTCTTGCATACCAAGTTTCATTTACTTCTGTTAAGTAGTTTCAGAGGAGTTGTGTCAACACACTTTGATCACAGATGGATGGACTGACAAACACTGACCAGTAAAAACATCATACCCCTCGCTGGCCTCAGTAACTTCATGTTTGGGGTGTAATAAATAGCAATAAATAGCATAATGTTATGACCAAAGCAGTTTGCACATTTTTTTGAATATGGAAAGTAAATGGTTTTAGATACATGTATGCATCCTGAGCTTAGATCCTTTTGTAGACAAAAAAGCATATACATGTCACATTCTGCTGTATCGATATTCAAAGTTGCTAATTAGACATTCAGTTTAAATGCCTTTTTTGCTGGCATAAATTTTCCAGGTTTCCCAACAGTCTGATTGAAATACAGACTTTTAATCATGCTCCCCTCTTTTTTTTGCTTGTCTGTTCATTGACAAGAGCAAGATTAAAGGTCTGTATTTCAATCAGACTGGTTTTTTCAACAATTGTACTTTGGTTAACATATAATACATTCATGTGCACTATTTTATGTGAATATTCATTGACTGCAAATATAGCCAAAAATAAAGGTTTTTTCATGGCAAAATATTATGAATTAAGATTTGGTATCACATTCATGTCCTACTAGTACTTTGATTACATTATAGAAAGGTTATCAGAGGATGCAGATTTATATTGTTTTCTTGGCAGATTTTATTATCCTTTTATATACTAACTTCATGTACATGTTCTAGTCTATAGGTAAAGGACAACTTTCAGAAAAAGGTTGACACAGATGAAAACCAAGGACAAAAAACACAATTATTTCTAGAGACTGGTAGTTGATTAACAGACAGTAATTTCAGCAGGCTATGATTCCCGATAGGTTTTTACCTATAGAGTTTCCTTTATTCCTATTTATGGTAACTTAATGAAAGTCAAAGACATTATTTCTCCTGGTGTTTCTAAGAATTAAGCTTCAGAACTCTAGATAACAAAGAATTAAAGATCCAATTATGTGGGGAAAACACAGATTATTCAATACAATATAATGAAAACAATGTCCTGATAATCTTTAAGGTTTTCTCTATACAATTCAAGCTTGTGCTGGTATCTATGTAGAATCAATCATAAACATTTTTTTCCAGAGTTATAAACTGTGTTACATTATAAAATGTATTGACAAAAGATGAAACCTGAATATAATATGAATGCAAAACGATTAAATGAGAATGAGGAAATCCTCACATTTTAGATGTTTTATGAAACCAGGCCCTGATCAGGCATCAGTCCTCTCTATAAATTTCTTCCTCACCCACCCAACGTTCACCATTTTGTAACATGAATTTTTCGCTCAGTGAAATCTGTCCAAAAATTACACTTTTCTTAACCACTACACTCTCTGAAAAAGTGTAAATCAGCAATTTTGGGGATCAGATGAATTTATCTATGGATTTTAACAGACTTATCAAATCTAATATGGAGTAGGCATTGCCTAAATGCGAGCATAGCTAAAAGGGACTACGTTTTGTTTATATAATGATGATCATAATCAATGCAATCAAATGGTGCATTTTACATCATTTTTGTTGGGTTTTCCTCTTTTATCTGCTAGTTTTGTTCTGGTCTTTTTCGGAATGTCGACATTCAGGGCTATCGCTATCATTTAATTTCCAATATTTCCATTTGCTTATTTTGGGACGAGATGGTATGGGGTGATTAAGCTTCGAGACTCGTTAGTTTCGTACGTGCATATAACCAAGACGAAACGAGCAGCTTATGTGTATTTATTATTTTAAGAATATTATTTTCTTGTAAAAAGCGCAATTTATTATTTTTTTAAGCATTATTTCTTTTCTTATAAATTATTTTAAGGTCAAGTTGAAGTAAGTCAACGCCATCTAGCGTCACTTGTTTACAAATCCGTCGGACACGCCCCTTTTCTATTGACGACGTCGTCATCTTTTATGACGTCCAATGTCCCAGTGGAATGGACCTAATTTCAATTTGAACATTGAAAAGTTCTGCACATATTGGATATTTTTTGTTGTTTTTTGGATATTTGTTGATTCTATCTTCATTTTTTTCCTTTTGTGTTGTTTTTTTCTGTTTGATTTGTGTTTTGTTTTGTTTTAGGGACTCTATGATTAATATAATAATTAAAATTTGCTGACTACATCTATCAATTTCTTCTCAATCCGGCATATTATAGAATGGTATTACAAGTTTAGTTTAGGGGAGGCGAAAAAAAAGTTGTTGTTGTTGGTGGTGTTGGTGTAAAGCGTGGACGATTTTTTTATTTTAGTTTTGTTTACGTGGAGGAAAAAAAATGTGCAACCATGTATAGAAAAATATGGGCGTCTCAGCCTGCAGATGAATTTCACTTGATATAAAAGTGCACTTTGAATGAAAATTTACGTAAAGATTTTTTAAAAGCCTCAGATATTTTTGATCAAATAAATGAAGAAGATAAACTGAAATATATGTTGAATCCGGATTCAAAGGAACATGTGAGATTGCTGGGCTCCTTTTTGAAATAGTCTCTTTCACTGAGGACAGGGGGCAATACTATTTCTTAATTATTTCTTTGTTTTGAATGTTTGTTTTGTTTGTAGCTATTGACCCCTTGGGGTGTAATTTGCTCAATAAACTTATGACTTATGATTATTATTTTGCCGAGAATGGGTAATCTCAACATAATCAAACGAATTTGTAAATAAAATTATTTTTAAAAAAATCAACGAACTGAAATCAGAAGACCACATTATCAATATACATACATGTATGAATATATAAACTGTAAAATTTAAAAGCTGTATCTTTATACTTTTTGAGTTCCAAATAATAAAAACTTTGATTAACAGACGGACAAACGGACGGAAACTAACAGATGACCTTCTTTGTCAGTTTGTTAGGCAGACAAAAATGCAAATATCATAAAAGGACGACATTTTTATCCTTTTCTTGGTATAAAATGAATATTTTGGTTAAATAGTCGGGCGACGGACAGCGAAAAATTCGGAACTGTTTTTCAGCAACAACTTATTATAGCTTCTTGATATTTGGTATGTAGCATTAACATGGGATCCCATGTCGTTGGATTCAGTTCAGGCCTGTCGCTCATCTACTTCCCGTTTAACGAAAACCTGCCATTTCTAATTAAAGACGGTAAATATTTTTTGGTAAAAATTATGCATAGTCCAAATTGACACTAAGTCAGTTGGCCTTACATTCCATTAACCATCACAAAAATTAGCTCAATATCTTCAAGCATGTGGGAAAAGAAAAAAAAAGTCCGGAAAACGTCCGTGATGGACGGACGACCGAACACGTGTTAAACATTATACTTTTTCCTGCGGGGCATAAAAACAAATTAAACAATCAAACAGTATGCAACTTAGAAAAAAAAAAACAAATATAAACATGTTTTCTTAAGTCTTCTGTCCTCTATTCTAATGACTTGAATTTTTCATCATGCAAAGTAACTCCATGCATTCATAAACAACATGTCGACAAGGGAATAAAGTCCGACAAAAAAAAATAAATCATTGCACAAATATCCAAAATTGTTTATAAAACAAACGATGCTACACGCAGTACTTCGGAAGCGACAAAAAGGGTTGTCCTATGTATGCAGAGAGCAGTATCCCATGCACATAAGACCTCTTTGCAGAGTTCGGTAAAATTAGGCTCGACATGGGTCTGTGATGTATATCTTAAACGCTAGCCTCAATCATGACTCGATATCGAGTCTGACGGGTATTTGCAACTGGTAAGAACTGGTAAACCTTCCAAAGCACATGAGTTATTCTATTTGTGTGTGTGTCCCCGATGGTGGGAAATGCCGGGAATCCGTGGGTGCGTCCCTCACACTTTTTTATAACAGATTTGTTAGCTACTATTAGTCTTCGGCCTTCCATATTTGGTATTCAGCTTCATTGTCGCGGGTCCAGAAATTTTCAAACGGGAATGTGCGTTCTTCAAAAAATCTTCTGGTGCCTCTTGTTTCATACAGTTCCTAATCATTTTTTTTCTGTCAAACAAAAGGGCGCGCACTCGGCACACCGGTTATAAATCCGCCTTTGCTCCAGGTAGGGTTCTCATATGGTGGTACGCGTTATCTACTTCCTGTTTAACGAGCCGAATTTTTGCCGCACAACGGGGGCTCTGTTCTTGTTACAGTGCCTTAAACATTTAAATTTTAGAATCTTACTCGATGCAGCAAAAATGTAAGAAACACAGGGGGAAAATCAAGCTTCGGTTTTAAAGCTAAATTAGTATTTTTCTTTTACATAACATGAGATAACAGAATACAGACCCGGTAATACTGCCTGTATAAAAAAAAAAAGTCTATTTTTTTGTATTTCATAAAGAAGATTCAAATATATATAACTAAGCAGAAACTGTGAAAAGAAAGATTTTTTAGGAAGCTGCATCTTTTAAAATTTGTAACACACGTGTAGGCAAAAAAAAATAAAATAAAAATAGAATAAACAGCATAAACTGTGCATTCTTGAAAAGTGTTATGTTTTATTAGCAAGTTAGAAAAAATTCAAGTGGAATTTTATTGAAAGACGCTAGATCTAAATAACGTCGACGTCAACCAAGACGTCGTAGAAAAAGCTTTATTTTTCAACATTATGTCACACTCGGACGTAAATAGAGACAAAATGAATTCGGTGACCCATATTTTTCTATACATGGTTGTAAAGCTCAAAATCATAGCTTCAACATATCTGTTTTGGAAAAAAATTCATGGTGAGGAATTCGTTTTTTCAATGTTATTTTGTCTGACTATGGACGTACTTTACGGAATTCCCTATATATTCTATACTAATTATGGTAGAAAGAGACCCGACTTTAAAGTTAAATAGCGGAAAAACAAAATCGGTGACCCCAATTTTTATTTACATATTTAGAATCGAGCTTTCATGCCCGACAATATATGTCAATATAAAAAAAATTCATGGTGTCACTCGTTTCTTCGACTTGACCTTAACATTCACCCTGGCCCTGTAAAAATAATAACCCTTTCCGGACCATAAAAAATCTAAATCAGCATTAGCAAATTTCTCGCGGAAACAAATACAGTAGAGCTCTCCGCTTGCGAGCTATGCTCGCTATAAAACAACATGTCATGGAAGAAAGAAGCTGTTTTAAAAACAACAGGTCCTTTGTCTGCATGCTGTTATGACGTCAAGGGGGCATAACTTCCAAACAAATTGTCAACTAATGCTGAAATTATAACTTTTAAAGGTATAAATTTACAAATGTAATGTTTCAATTCTTTAAGAGATTGTTACATAGGCATGATAACTGGTTTACCAGAACATTTTGCAGAGTGTAACAAGTGTACAAACAAGTCAACATAATAAATTACATTGAGAGACAAACACCTTGCATTTCTTTATCCCCTCATGGTATTCCATCATATATGGCACACACAAGGAAGGAGGAATTCATTAGCAATGCCTTAAATGCCAAAAACAGTAATTGTAATACATGTATTAGGCTATTAGCATATACATGTAGTGAACCTTTTCATAAAACAAGAGGCTCCTAGGAGCCTGAATCGCTCACCTGAACTACACAGATACAAATATTCTGTAGATATTATTGTGCTTAACCATATGGGATTTAAATTTCTGAATTATCTTCTAAAGTTTTCGAGACAAAGGGCTTAATAAGTGCAAAATTTGGCAAACATTACGAAAAAGGGCAATTACTTCCACATCAGCAGTATGATCTTTTTCAAAATTTCACGACAGGTTGATCTTCATATGCTGATCACTTTTGATTCTTACACAATTTTGATATCTGAAACCAATTTTTGAGAAATAAGCAAAAAACTGCAATTTACCCCCTATGTTCTATTTTTAACCATGGCAGCCATATTTTCTGACGAATCTAAAATCCAAACGATAGAATTGTGGCAGATATGCTATTGAATATGTGTGCCAAGTTTTGATGCAGTTGGTCTTATGATGTCAGACAAGTTAATCTTTGAAATTCAGGGGAAAAGTACTGAAAAAAGGTAAATTTTGACACTTTAAGGGCCATAACTCCTAAAATACATGATCCTACAGCTTTGAGCTAATTAAACGAAATGTAGATCTTGATGTGCTTAATCATATGCAATTTAAATTTTTGAAATATCTTGTATAGTTTTTAAGATATAGGGCTAAATAGGTGAAAAATTTTGAAAAAAATCCAGAAAAAGGGCAATAACTCCTACATCAGTTGTTGGATCTTCTTGAAAATTTCAGAGCAGGTAGATCTTGAGGTGCTGATCACTTAAAATACTGGCAAAATTTTGATATCTGAAACCATTTTTGAGTAATAAGCAAAAAACTGCAATTTACCCCCTATGTTCTATTTTTAGCCATGGCAGCCATATTTTCTGACGAATCGAAAATCCAAACAATAGAATTGTAGCAGATATGCTATTGAATATGTGTGTCAAGTTTAGATGCAGTTGGTCTTATGGTGTCAGACAAGTTAATCTTTGAAATTAAGGGGAAAAGTACTGAAAAATGGTAAATTTTGACGCTTTAAGGGCCAGAACTCCTAAAATACATGATCCTACAGCTTTGACCTTACACATGAAATGTAGATCTCGATGTGCTTAATCATATGCAATTTAAATTTTTGAAATATCTTGTATAGTTTTTAAGATATAGGGCTAAATAGGTGAAAAATTTTGAAAAAATCCAGAAAAAGGGCAATAACTCCTACATCAGTTGTTGGATCTTCATGAAAATTTCAGGGCAGGTAGATCTTGAGGTGCTGATCACATTTACCATAGCCAGAATTTTGATATCTGTCACCGTTTTTGAGTTATTTGCAAAAAACTGCAATTTACCCCTATGTTCTATTTTTAGCTACAGCGGCCATGTTTTTTTATGAATCAAAAATCCAAACGATAGTTTTGAAGCACCAATGCCAATAAATAATTGTACCAAGTTTGGTTGCAATTGGACTTATGGTGTCAGAGGAGTTAGCGATTGAAAAAGTTAACGGACGACGGACGCCAAGTGATGGCAATAGCTCACATGACCCTTCGGGTCAGGTGAGCTAAAAAGTAAATCATTAACATAAAATTAAGGAACTATTGACCTGGCACAGTAAGAGCTCAAGATTGTTTAAAGGCTAGAAAGATTCAGACAGTAATAACCAAAATTCATTACAAATACAAAAATTTGCTCTTCATCTTACAAATGATTCAATATAATATGGTACAAATGGTAAAATTTCCTTCAGTGGACCATAATATTTATAGAGAATATGATTATATCAACAGCATCATAGCAATATACATGCAGTAATTTTGGTTATAAGAAAAACATCCTTTATGTTATTATAGACAGCAAAAGAGCTGCATTCCACAATAAGCAATTTACCACACCTAACAACAGTTGACAAACAAATTAATTTTGTTGAATCAATTTGAAATAGGATAAAACAAGATATATGATATCTGTAATTGCTGAAAATTTCCAATATATTGATCTCATCATAATCCTAGGAGAAAACTTCCACCAATAAAAACCTGAAGGTAAATACAATTTAGTTATCTGATATTTCCCGCTCAACTGCAGTCAATTGGTCAGACAATAGATGTGGATTGTACTGAATGATAGTTTTCTCTGGGGTTTGCAAAACTATTTTCAAAAGCAGAGGGAAAAGACATGATAAAATAGATAAATGGACAGGAAGGTATACAGATTTGAAGATTGCTTATTATCGTGTTAATATAGCTCTTAACTAACTCACTCAATACAATTAATTACATTAGACATACATGTATGTGTACATGTATCTTGTTCAATGTTCTGATAATGATTGTACATAGTTATGTGATCTTGAGGTACATTATGAGTACATGTTACAAAAAATAAGATACTAAATACATGTACATGTAGGTACAATTGTACCTAGAAGACAGTCATATTTGAAGGTTTACTATAGTTTTAACATTGCTTTATTATAGACCAATATCTAATCTTGTTCATGATTTTTATTGCTAAAAAAAATATATATTACTTTAGTACACATCTACATTATGTACTTACATGTACATGTAGCAGTAGAGCTTTTATGCATTTGACATGCCTGAAATTTCAATGTTCTATAATTTACAAATGTATCATCTGAAATGCTTCATCTTTAAGTCTAAAACTATCTGGCCTATAAAATGCATTTCCTACAATTTCCTTGCGGCTTCTCCACAGGTGCTGACGAAGCAGGTATTGCAAGTTATGCAAATTATAATCGAATTTTTCAGTTCATGTAATTATATCATACCATGTAAATTTCATTACATTTCAAAATCTCTTAGTTCCTTATTTTCGTAAACAGTGAGTTATCTCCCATTTACAAGAGTTGTCCTCCATTACAATAGGTATAGCTCTCGGATAATTATTTCTTCAGTTTGTTCCTTGGGGGAACAGCGCATTGATATTTTAAAAGGCACATTGAGAAAAGTAGTTCCATTACTTGTAATGTTCCCCAGAGGAACTTTAATTTATCAATGTTTAAATGGACATTTTTTGTAGTGTTCCCCAGAGGAACTTCAATTTATGTTTAATGTTCCCCAGAGGAACTTGACTGGTCGATGTTTAAAATAACATTTCTTGTAGGCTCTGTTCCCCAGAGGAACTTAATGTTGAACTTGAGTTTTCTTGTAATGTTCCCCAGAGGAACTTTATCAATGTTTAAATGGACATTTCTTGTAATATTCCCCAGAGGAACTTGACCAATGTCAATGTTTAAATTAACATTTCTTGTAGGCTCTGTTCCCCAGAGGAACTTTATCAATGTTTAAATGGACATTTCTTGTAGTGTTCCCCAGAGGAACTTTATCAATGTTTACATGTAAATGGACATTTCTTGTAGTGTTCCCCAGAGGAACTTTTATGTTTAATGTTCCCCAGAGGAACTTTATCAATGTTTAAATAGACATTTCTTGTAGTGTTCCCCAGAGGAACTTTATCAATGTTTAAACGGACATTTCTTGTTGTGTTCCCCAGAGGAACTTGATCAATGTTTAATTCTTGTAGGCTCTGTTCCCCAGAGGAACTTTATGTTTTACTTGAGTTTTCTTGTAATGTTCCCCAGAGGAACTATATCAATGTCTATATTTGTTCCACATTGTGGATTTTTTTTTACCCGCGGAATGTTAAGAAAACTTATTGTGTGTTATACGGCAAATGTCATATATTCCCCTGGGGAACAAACTGAAGAAACAATTATCCGGAAGTGGTATATTACAAATACAATGAATGGGAAAATAAGGTTTTTATTTTTTCTAATTTATTCAAAGGAATAAGTGGACCCAGTTAGGCCCGGAGAACATGTTAAATACCTTTTTGAAAATAATTATTTTTAACTTTTAGAAATTTTTTGACAAAATAAAAAATAAATGCAAAAAAAAACGTATATTTCCCAACATTAACTAGTATAAAATACCTTCTGAAAAGAGAAGATAACTCTACAAATGGGAGAAAACTCACAATATACAAAAAGAGGGAATTAAGACTTTGCAATCTGTCTCAAAAAGCAATGTAATTACATGTATTTTAATAGAGGAATTGCATTGATCTTCTTCGGTGAGATCTATTATCAAAGTATTAAATTCAGTCAGTCCAAGAGCCTTTATGAGACTGTAGATTGGAAAGAATATGAAAATTGACCAAATAAGCAATTGAAAAAATGTCAATTCATTATCGAAAACTATTATTTTCTAATTTTACTTTTAAGGAGTCTTTCAAAAAAGGAAAATGAAAGGTTTTTGGTCTTGTGCATGCATTGTTTTTATCATGGTTGCATGAAATGGTTATAGCACAAACATGACAAATCAACAGAAGAATATATACACATAACAGTAAAAAACAAATAGATCTATACATTTGTATAATGAACCCATTGGCCAAGCCCAGAAAAAAGAAAGATAACACTCAGACACAAAGTTCTAATCAACATGATCAAATTGTAGCAAACCTGTCATGATCTCCATATTCTCCCAAGACTAAATCCCTAAACCTGTATCTGGGTGGTAATGGGGTCACAACATCATTTTCCATTTCTAGTTCAGCATCTTCAGCATCATGTATCTAGGTGCTCTTATTTTCAAGATTTGGTGGGAATACGAATTACACTCAATATTTCAAAGGAGAAGAATAATCAATATCTATCTCTTTAAATAATCAAATATGTTGCAATTAAAACAGTATCTAGTTCATCTTAAAATATTCAGTGATAATTTTGAGTTTCACAGTAACTGAATCGTAGAAAGTATCTTTTGTTTCGTTTTGTATTAAATTCAATAATTTTTATTTCCCACTGGAAAATGAAACTAGACGAAGCTGTATTCTGTGAGGATTGGGGCATCAATGTAAATCTTTCAAAAACTAAAGCTTTGATATTTAATAAAACTGGTAAACATCTAAAGGAAAAATTTACACTTAAAAACCAAACATTAGAATGTACAAATCATTACAAATACCTAGTTATAACTTTAACTCCTTCTGGTACATTTCAAGAAGCTCAACTCGACCTTTATCGAAAGGCTCTAAAGGCTCTATATAAACTAAAGGCCGAATATGTTTCCCCCGGACCTAGTATCAGATCATCAATACATGTATTTGATCACACTATAAAATCCATACTGCTATATGGTGCTGAAATCTGGGGTTGTTATTTACCTCCCTCTTTTAAACTAGAACATTTATGTGATTGGACTAAACAATCAAAATTCTCACCATCTTCTAAAATGGATTTACAATTTATTAAATACATTCTTGGGATTCACAAAAAAGGTTCGAATTTTGGTATAATGTCAGAAGTTGGTAGATTTCCAATTATTTTAGATGGTTTTAAAGCCAGTATAAACTATTGGTATCGGATGGAAAACATCCCGTCAGGTTTATTAAAAGATGCTTATTTAGAATCCCAAAATATACATGAGGCAGGAGGTAAATCATGGTTTTCAGCAATTTTTAATGTTTTTAATTTACTTAAGACTCCAGGAGGGAACAAATATAGAAACAAATCAAATTCATTTTTCAAACACACCATCAAAACAGATTTAAGGAATATTTATACTGAAACTTGGTACAACCACAGAGACAAATTGATAAATGAAAATGGAAAATGGAGAACTTATGTTAAGATTAAAACAAATTTTGGATATGAAAAATATCTTGATCTTATTACTGAACCAAAACTCAGAAGGTGTATTACTAAATTCAAAATTAGCTGTCACAAATTGAAAATAGAATTGGGTAGATATAACAAACCCAAAACATCTATTGAGGAACGAATTTGTGACCACTGTAGTAACTCTGAAGTTGAAGATGAATCTCATTTCTTTAATAACTGCACCAAATTTTCAGGTTCTAGAAATATCTTATTTGATATCATAAAAAGAATCAAATAAGAATTTTTACCAATTATCTCCATTCCACAAATTACTTTGGACATTTAACTGTGAAAATATAACTATTCTTAACTCACTTTGTAAGTTCCTTCTGGAGTCTGAGATAATATAAAGTATAAAATAACAATTACCATTTATCTTATAATATTTGTAACTATATACATGTACTAGATATATAAACTGTACTCTCAATTGTAATAATTTATTTATTTATAATTGATACAATGTATACGATTCTTCATTATTATTGTTTGTACTGTCATTGCCCCTTGAGGGTCCATAATTGGTCAATAAACTTGTATTCTTGTATTCTTGTATTCTTGTATTGATTTTTGTGAGTTTATGTCGATTTAAACCCAATTAACTAGGCCAAGTGATGCAAAAATAATCCAACATACAAATAATCTAATGTTGTTGACTTTTTATGCCGAACAACATCATATATCTTCTAAATAAACGGAATAATTAGCAGCTTTAAATGCAATACATGTAAGATAAATTTTTGGCACTGGCTACGTTTACACGGCTTTGTAAACCTAAGAGAACGTTAGGTTTACACCTGTGATAATAACAAAAACTTAGGTTTACACGGAAAAGTAAAACCGGATCACGTGACGGGACCGAAACATGTAAAAATAGTTATTGTTACACACCTTATTTTTACACGCTAAGATTTATGTCACATATTAATTTTTTATGAATTTTTTTTTTCTTTTTAGTTTAAATGTGTCAAAACATCGAACATTTGCTCAACTGGGTTACTCATAAGTTTATGTAACGAAATTTTAATAGAAGAATTGCAAGCCAAAACAGTTTCATTCCCCCACACTTTTTACCACGGAATATAAACAAACACAAATTATCGGTACGTTAATATTACATCTTTATTAACATGATTAAGGGTTTTAAACTATGATAGTTCTGTTTATTAAAGTCTTATTTATATTTGCATTAAGAAGGAATCATAAGAAAAGTGCGCATTGTTTTAATTACGTTAATCTCTAAGTAAATAACTTCCCTGTTTACATTGTTCATATAATTCTATTTATATACATTTGTAATGCACACGTTCGGAACTAAATTATCTAGAGTTTTCCTTAGTTGAGACGATAACAATATTTTCTATTACTTCAAAACGCATTAATGATTAAGATTTTTGGTATCGCCCCTCAAACTTGGTATCGTCCAAAGCCTATGCATCATGTCATATATATACGCGAAACACTGGTTATTCTTGGTCATTCTGTTGTTGATCGTGAACGGTTAAATAGGTAATAATAAGTACGGGTAAATACTTATAAGAGAAATACTGAGCGCAATCGCCCAGCCTGAATAAGGCTTAGGATTAGCTTGGTATAATTAAAGTATAACGTTCACAAGCGGATGCGCTATATTGAGATTGCGCATTACCGAGGTTAGTTTGACCAGGAGCGGATCCGCCGATAACGGATGCGCATTACCATAATACAGTTGCGGATTCGTCTGTAGATTCCAAGTCATTATACTTCATCACACAAATACATCCCTATTCAAGATACCTCAAAGTCTTGATACGAACCTAGTCAACACGTTACCACGTTACATTTACATTGAACACGTCATCACTGGTAGATTAATGATTTCAAAAGAAAAGATAAGAGAGTCTGGAAATATGTCGATACTGTAAATGATATTTGATAAAAAATAAAAACATTCAAGCAATAAAAAATACTTTACAGTGGATGATGATGAAATTTCCTTAACAAGGAGGTCTCCGACAAAAACGACAGGGGAATTATCTATGTGGAGTATGTGTAAGCTGGCAACCGGCTCCCTAAAGGGAACCAGCCCAAAGTAGGCGCTGATCTCCACACTTCACCATCATTTATATGGCACGCCATATTTATATTAATTCCTCTTTAAAGATATCTCATATACTTTATAAGATATCTTATTAATAATATAAGATATCTCATATAAATGGGAGTTTATAAGATATCTTATAAAACATATGAGATATCTTATAAAATATATACATTTGTAAGATATCTTATAAAACATATAAGATATCTCATAAAGTTTATAAGATATCTTATCAAGATTATTAGATATCTAATATAAAATAGTTTATAAGATATCTTATAAAGTTTATAAGATATCTCATAAAGTTTATTAGATATCTTATACATTTTATGAGATACACTGTGTTAATGCCTCAGAAGAAATGCCATCAAACTGAAATAGTTCCTATCTACAAAGAGATCATTTTCTTAATTATCTCAATGCACAACAGTCCTTAATTAGTCAAGTTAAAGTTGCGATACAAATTCCTATCAGTTGTAGTTCCCCTCCATAACTGTCCGTACACTAATCACTGCCCAAGGCTTTCCCAGCTTCTTTTCAATGAGCTCATAATGACCCCTGTTTTCTAAATCAAAAACTTTGAAAAGTCCTCTCATTATAATTAATGAATTTTCACCATTACGGCAAAATAGCTATGGCCTATTTTTATTCCAATTAACTTGGTCCCTCAAGGGGCAATGACAAAAATTTACATACAGTATATGACTTGGAACAGTACATTTTACAATTTAAACAGAATATGGAACAGTAACAATTAAACATTGATATAGATAGATTTATAATTTATAGTGGTGTGTGCATCAGTGTCACGTGTGACAAGGTTGGAACTGGTTATATTATTGAATATTCATATAAAAGTTAATCATGTTATATATAACGAAACAAAAACAAAGATAATAGATGAATTTATAAGTTATTATTTATATGAGAATTCAATTTCTCCGCTTATACAGAATGCGTGAAACTCTGTATTTTCACATGACCGCAAAACGACGTATTATGGTATGATGCTGTCTTCTGAGTTGTCCTATACAAGATAACTTTAATTCAAGTTATCCGATTCCTATGAAATTTGTCGATGAGGTTCCTTACCATATATGGATGAATGGGATCAATTTTAGGGGTCCCTCCTAATTTTGTTTAGACATTAAGGACCGAAAAGGGGTAAAAACTGCTATATTTTTGTTTGTTCCCACAATAATGTTTGTTCTGGTTAATGTTTTATGTTTGTATGAACCTCAAATGTGTATGCATGGAGTCCAAAATAAAATAATCACTAAATACTGACTGACAGTTTGGAAAATAATTGTTGATAAAATGCTTAGCCAAGCCCAGCATGATACGACCGCAACATGTCAAACCCTGTGCGTTTTAGGCCCAATATGTATAGTCAATTGCTCTGGACACATGCAGCCCATGGTGGACTGATAAGGTTTTTTATATGACCGCAAAATTTTTGGGATCATATTATGTTATGGTGATGTCATCGTTGTTGTTGTCGTCGTTGTCATTGTCGTCTGTAGACACTTTGGTTCCCGTGTGATACATGTAACTTGAGTGATAGTGAACCAATTGTTCTAAAATTTTGATGATTGTTACCAAAGGAAGGTTTGTCTTGAATTTCAGGTTTCTGGTCCTTACCGTTTCAGAAAAAAGGGCCAAAAGGGGCAAAAATGGGTGTCTTGACAAAACGTCAATAGAATGTTAAATTTTCATCTGATTTTGATCATTCTTTTTTAATTGTATTCTTCAATAAATTCTGTCGACAAAATGTTTTGATGTGTATTGCACAGTTACATTGCTATGAGGGGTCAAAAAGGGGCCACACCCAAAAAATCTACTTTTTAATTTGTGGTCCAATTTTCAAAATCTTATTTTATATTTGAATCCTTGTAAAAATCCCTGCCTGCGCTTTTCAATTGGATTTGCAATACATATATCTCCTACCATTTTCGAAAATTTAGGGGTCAAAGGGGCCAAATACACGAATTATAAGAGTTTGTCTCGGCAAATGGTTTTAAAACATTTTTGTTGTAGTGGGCTGACCAATTGTTGCGTCATTTAAAATGATGTTTCTAACCACTTAAAAAAGTTTCCTTGTGCATGAAGGGATTGTGGCCCCTACCCTTCAGAGCAAAAGGGGTAAGATTGATGTTAGAATAAAACTGCTTTTTCTTAAGATTTTGTTAATTTTTTCTTTCACTGTATTCCTTAATAAATTCTGTCAGAAAAATATAATGACAGTTTTAAGTATCTTGCAGACTTGCACCATTACATTGCTATGAAGGGTCAAAAAGGCTTTTTTATTTGTGGTCCGATTTTAAAAATCTTTTTTTTCATTAAAATCCTTGTGAAAATTCCTGCCTGTGTTATTCAATCAGATTTGCAATTTCTTCTGCCATTGTGGGGGAAATTAAGGATCAAAAGCACCTTATGAGTTTTGCTTGTTTGACACATGCAGCCTTTGGTGGACTTCCCACCCACATTTAAATCCATTTCTTATAACAAGAATAAATTAGCAAAAAAAATAGAAATCAATTGTCTTATGCGCATGTACATGTATTTATAACCCTACACTTCTGGTACAGAATAAACAACAAAGTACATGCAAATCATGTACATGTTACATGTAAAAACAAACTCTATTGTTTTTGTAGATTTCCTTACATTTACTTGGTTAAGTATAAGAATTTTTTAGATTCATACATTTACACAGACATATGCTGATTCATACATGTATTTGAAAATAACCTTAAGGGTTTTCAGTTCATAATGAACACTTTCTTAGGCAAAAGATATGAATATTGAACTTTTCGGGCCCTCTCACCTGTTCTGAATTCTGTCGTTTTTTAGACCAATAGACTTTCGTAGATGGGGCATAAAAATGGCATGAGATGATTTGTAATGCCTGATCATAAAATGTATTAATAGAACCTATAAACAAGGGGGATAACTCATTTGAAAAGATGAAAAGTAAAGCAAGCACAAGACAATTTTCAGGATTTGGAAACCATTTGAATACAAATTCATGCATACTGTAACTATTTACATTATAAGAAGGACAACTCAATGTGATTTTTTAAAAGTTGTTTGAAGCTGCACAAAACGTCATTAAGCACTCATGTCATTGTATAAATTTTCAGGTATTGCATCTTTAAATAAATTTTCAGATGTGAATACATACTGGTCTGCAAGTACATTGTTCATGTAGTTATGTCATATATTGTTTCAATTTGAAATGTATTATAATTGTCTCGCCTGCGAAGCAGAGCGGGACATAGGTGTTACTTTACCGGCGGCGGCAACAGCGGGGTTAACTTTTTGAAAAAGTTTTATGAGCACCTCCATATCTCAAGAACTATAGGTCCTAGGTTGATGAATCTTGGTATGCATATGCCCCAGTAGTATCCACATCTTTTGACCTTGACCTTGATTTTCCGGTTGAGTGACTTTGACAATTTTCAATACATATAATAGCAATGGAAAAGTTTTGCGAGCACCTCCATATCTCAAGAACTATAGGTCCGAGGTTGATGAAACTTGGTATGCATATGCCCCAGTAGTAGCTTAGCACTGTTGCATCCCCATCTTTTGACCTTGACCTTGGTTTTTCAGGTTGAGTGACTTTGATTATTTTGATTGCATATATTTGCAATGTTTAAGTTCTATAAACATCTTTTGATCTCAGAAATATCCATGTAAATTCAAAATATAGTGGAAGTAAGAAAGAATAATTGTTTCTGATGGTGCCGGCAGGCGAGACATACTTTAGTGTTAACTCTTGTTTTAATTAAAATCTTCATTTTACATTATGGACAATTTAACAATATTTCTATCATTTTAGTGGAAAAAAAACTGGTAAATAATATCATATCATTCTAATTTTATATTTTATTATAAGGTGATTAATGTCAAGTTCCTGGTCTTTCTCATACTAGACTTTAGAAAGGTGATATTATAAGGCCTCAATGTCCAATTTCTTGGTCTTTTGTACTTGACCTTGGTAGGTGACCTCAATGTCAAGTTGCCTGATCTTTCTAGTACTAGACTGTGACCAGCTATAATCAGGATAATTGTTAGTTTAAAGCTTATAATGCTTATCAGTTCGATGCAGATCACAAACAGATAATTTCAGAAAATATGGATATTTATGAACTTATTTAATTTTAATAAAAAATTATCAACACTCGCATGCATGGTCTACATTGCATTGTTCTAAACTGATGATGTCTGCAACATTTTATTAAAACATATTCAAAATGAGTTACTTTATATTAAAGTTTTGAAAAGCACTTCTCTTGTTGGACAAATTACAATATATATGTATGTACATGTATAATCATTTGAAAAATTTAGATAATTTTTTGTTTTTTATTTAACAAATGCAATGTAACAGGTTTATATAGCAGACATGACATATTTAGAATTATTGACTAACATTACATATTGTACATGTACATGTATGTATTTTCAGGAATGTCACAGACCTTGCCAAGAGGGATGTTAGTGGAAACCAGATGTGATCTGATGACATGAAGTTAAAATGGAAGGTCATAGTCATTATCAATGTCATCTTCATACTCGTTGTTTCCTTTAAAATCCTTGAGCCAGAAATAGAAGAAGATGATTTCAAGGGAGATAAATTTGGTTATACAGCTTCACCCGATATAGCAGAGAAGAGGAAACTTCTGAAAATTTTAGAAGACAAGTATCTGCTGAAGACAGAATACTGTAAATCTGAAGAAAATCCCTGGAAGATAGCGGCAGACTGGGTAAAAGAGAGAGAGATCTTCCCTGAAGATGCACCTGAGTTAGGTATGTACATCATAACATAGAAAATAATGAGATGTGGAATAATCATAACATAGAAAATAATGAGATGTGGAATAATTATAATTATCATACCCATATCTTTTAATTGCAAATATTCTCCACCCACCCGTTTAATTTTTATCAAAATTTTAGCAAAACTTTGTGATTTCTTATATAAATGATAAGAATGCACTTAAATCACTAAATCAGTATAATGAAAAATGTTGACTGACATGATATGATATTGGCAGAGTTATCCTTCTTTCATTATATGTACAAAAATATCTGTTGTGAAAATCTTACCATAAAAGGGGATTGTTGCTTAAATACACGTTATAAAAGGACAATTGCAATGTAATAAATAAAAATAAACAATATCAAGAACCTCCAGATGGTAATATTTTGTCAAAAAATCTAGGAAAATAGCATATTTGCACATTTTGCTTAAAATTCTCAACTTTAATTTGGGAATTCATGAAGCACACATGTTTCTAACACGACTTAGGTTTTTAAGAGGAATGTTAAAATTGCTATGAAATGTATTTCAAAAGATTTTTGCTTGTTGATGTGCTTTTAACAAAAAATGACTTTTTAACAAAAAAATCATTAAATGTTGGTTTTTTTTTTACTCAAATAGCTTAGTGAGTTAAGTCATTGATATAAAAATATTAAATGTTTTAACCTTTACTGTACAAAGGACAGAATAAGTTCTCATCCCTATACAGTCTGTTAAATTAGATCCTTATGTAAGGATCTCAGTTATAGTCTTTAAGTCTATGACATTTTTTCTATCATTTGCCTTTTATTTCACTATTTTTTCAAGGAAAATAATTGTAATACTAGTTATTAAATATTAACATTATGTTTATATACAGCAAATCATATTTTTATCCCTGAGCCCAACAGAGTTGGGGAGGGGATACAGCATTTGGTTCGTTCATTCGTTCCTACATACCTACGTAAGTACGTACGTAATGGTTTTTGTTTTGTCAATAACTTGGGAACTAAACATCATAGAAGGTTAATATTTGGTCAGTGGGTACATCTTTGATGATAGTCAGCATCAGTACCAAAATTGAGTGACCTTGACCTAAATTTTCTGCATGAATTACTCAGGTAAAAGTTTTGGTTAAGGTCCATATCTCAGCAACTGCAAGTGATAGAGATGGTATTGGGTAATTGTGTACATCATGGATGGTAACCAGCATCTGTACCAAAATTAGGTCACTCTGATCTACATTTTCCGCATGGATGACTTTGGTTAAAGTTTTGGTTAAAGTCTATATCTTAGCAACTGTAAGTGATAGAGAGATGAATTGGGTCAGTGGGTACATCTTGGATAGTAACCAGCATCAGTACCAAAATTGAGTGACCTTGACCTATATTTTCCGCATGAATGACTCAGGTTAAAGTTTTGGTTAAGGTTCATATCTCAGCATCTGCAAAAAAAAGAGAAATGGTATTGGGTCAGTGGGTACATTCTGGATGGTTACCAGCATCTGTACCAAAACTAGGTCACCTTGACCTACATTTTCTGCATGGATGACTTGGGTTAAAGTTTTGGTTAAAGTCAATATCTCATCAACTGCAAGTGATAAAGAGATGGTATTGGGTCATTGAGTACATCGTGGATTTTAAGCAGCATCTATACCAAAATTAGGTCACCTTGACTTACATTTTTCACAAGGATGGCTTGGTTTAAAGTTTTGGTTATGGTCCATATCTCATATACTGTAAGTTATAGAGAGATGGTATTGGGTCAGTGGGTCCATACTGGATGGTAACCAGCATCTGTACCAAAAGTACGTCACCTTGACCTACATTTTTCACATGGAAAACGACTAAATTTACACAAAAATACCTAAAATCATTGACGGGCGAGGGGATTAGCTGTCATGTGTGACTGTTCCATTTCTTTATTACTTTTATAAATTTATTATGAAAGAAAGAGGTTTTTTGCCATTGTTGATGACAACCTTTTTGCAGTTAAGTAATTTAAGAGTTTTCTGTTTTTCTTTTCAACTTAATACATATAAGCTCTACAAACTTGGTCTACCTAATACCTCAGCTGAATTCATTAATTATTGCTCTTGAAATTTATACTTTTTCGTAATTTTTTGTGTGTGTATGTGTAAATGATGTGGACATTTTGGAGGACAAAATTACTCTTACATGTAGTTAAGCTCCTGCTATGAATTACTGGTAGTAGTGACCAGAATACAATGCATCATGTTATACTTTTTGTTTTGTGCATTGTCATTGTCTCTAGATGCCTTTTCAAAAATACTTAAAATAGATTAAGACAGCTACTTAGTACTAAAATTAGTTTATCTCTAATAATCAGAAAATCCAAAATCCAAGAAGTATTTTTAGTGCAGCCACCAAAATTTGGCTATGGTGAATATGGTATTATGGCCACACTTGCAAACTGCAAGCTGGAGAGGGATTGACATAAGCATATATCTATAGCTTGATATATAGCTTGTTTCCCAACCCACCATAGATAGATATGTTTAAACTACATACATATATGTACATGTTTGCATGAATGTGATTCTCAATTAAATTCCTTATTTGGTCTTTTATGATAATGAACACTTTGAGTAGTACAATGTTCAAAAGTTCATCCTTTAATCAACAAATTTCATTATAATGATGAAAAACCATGTATATATTTCACTATCTTGTCAGTTGAAACTGGTGTTTAATTACATATAGCACTTAAAGTTCAATGCTGTTGTCATGCATTTTATATAATGAATGTCAGTTTTTGCTTTTTCACAGGACATTTATGACTCTTTTGATCAGAAAGCTGCTTACTGGATCCAATGTGAAATTAAACATTAATCTGGTATATAATGCTGGGTTCTGTCAGGTGGAATGTGGTTAATCCAAAGCTTCTGTCAAGTCTTTAAAGCAATCTAGACCATAATGACACTTAGGCTTCACTTCACTTTTATTAATATTTTATTATTCTGACTATTCTCTTTTTTTTAGCATTGACAATTCATTTAATCCTGTAGAAACTCAGCATTTATGATAGGCAGTTTTTTAGTTTTTTATAACATGTTTACTTACATATAGCTGCCCCTTAATTTTCTTCCAATTTGGATTGACTAAATTGTATTTTATGTTGAAGGGAAATTTTTATAACAAATCCCACTTCAACACACCTTCATGTTTTCAGACAATTTCTTATTTCAACAACTTTTTATGATAGAGAAATCAAACTTAGTACGAATACAACAGGGGTACATAGTAAAAAAAATATAGATCTGCATTATAGTTGGGGCTTGTTTAGGGGGGTACCAATATCCCATATCCCTATAAATTTTTCATCAAATATCCTGTATCCCAAAAAGTGTTTTTCCAGTATCCCATATCCCTGTAAATAATATTGACAAAAATATCCCATATCCCAGTAAATTTTGCCTCAAATATCCCGTATCCCACTAAGAAAATGTGTGAATATCCCATATCCCAATATACCCTAAACAAGCCTCTATAGTGACCTAGTTAGTTAGTTCATTGTGAAGTACAGCTTCTGCTTAAATTGAGTTACTTATTGTCTCCCCCCACTTTTGTGTGGTGACATATTGTTTTTGTCCTGTCCCTTCGTCAGTCCGTCTGTTTTTCACAAAGTTTGTCAGCACAATTAACTCCTCTGAAACTACTGAACTGAATTCAAAGAAACTTGGTATATAGGAAGGACACCATATGTAGTTGTGCATATTAACAGGAAATTTTGATCCTCAAATTTTTGTATGTTATGGCCCTTTGAACTTAGAAATTTGCTGAAAATCACCATATGTAGTTGTGCATGTTACCAGATATTATTAATCCTCAAATTTTTGTGGGAGTTAAGGCACTTTGAACTTTGAAGGACAAGGTATGATAAGGGCTATTTTTGGCCCCTTTTTCAAAAATGAAATTTTATGCTAAAATGTTGATTTATATGATATAAAGTAATGAAAGTTCAAAAATTTAAAGGTTTTTAACAAATTAAAGATCAAATCTGATTGTAGCATTTGATCAAACTTGATGAACAAGTGGCTTTTTCTCAAAATTACTAAAAATTTGGTAGATTTTTGTATGTTTTTGGCTAAAATAACTATGAGCGGACCAGCGGCCCACAAAAATATTTTAACTGTGGATTTGGCATAAGAGAACTAATATTTCCAGAAATTATCTTTGTGGGCCGCAGGTCTGCTCATATTTAAATCTTTCAAAAACCGTTGTCATTTTAACAAATTTAAGCCAATTTTGCTAAATTTCATAGTTCTGTCATTTTATGCACATGCGTAATTATGCAATATGTCAAATTTTCAATAAAATTTTACTTGTTCCAAAAAATATAACTTCTAAATCACAAAATCACACCGTTTCAATTCAATATTCCAATATTGGAAAAATGGACCAATTTAGGGGGCCAATTCGTGCTCTTATCCTATCTTGTCCTTTGCTGAAAATCATCATTTATCATCTTGTCAGCACAACTCCTCTGAAACTACTGAACCAAATTCAATGAAACTTGATATATAGGAAGGACACCATATGTAGTTGTGCATGTTACCAGGAAGTTTTGATCCTCTGATTTTTGTATGTTATGGCCCTTTGAACTTAGAAATGTGCTGAAAATCCTCATTTATCATCTTGTCAGCGCAACTCCTCTAAAACTACTGAACCGAATTCAACGAAATTTGGTATATAGGAAAGACATCATATGTTGTTGTGCATATTACCAGGAAATTTTGATCCCCAAAATTTTGTGGGAGTTATGGCCGATTGAACTTATAACTTTTTCGGGGAAACGGGGGGAGACATCGTTTTTGCAGGCAAAAACAAACTTTAATTTACAGTTATATTTCTGAAAAGTTTATATATAAAGTACATGTATAATTAAAATTGGTAAATTTGTGCCTCAATGTAATAAACTGACTAACCAGTCCCTGGTTCTCTGACTGCATGCAGATGGAATCATGGTCATGACTGGCGGGTTACCTGTTTTTATTTCATGGTTTAATGACTTGATAACTACAAAAATGTATATAGATTCATGGGAAAACGAGGCAAACTTTTGTTGATACCCAGGGTTGATACCCTATATTTTAACAGACATTAAAGACTAACTACTTACTTGTGGTGATTGGTGTCTGTATCTGAATCATCCTCTATATGTTGACTGTCCTGTGATGCCCTTGCATGACGCTTGTCCAGCTCTATCATCGGCACATTGGTATATTTCTGTGTCTTTGTCTTTCGTCGCATTCTTCAGTTTGTTCTAACTATGGATTTGTAGTCACTGAAATGTAATGAGCGTAACTGTTTTGACATTCATTGATAATTGATAATCAATCCAATTATCTTAGAAGTGAATCTGCCAAAGTGTTTTTTACGCAAACGGCACAAAGACTCAATTATTTAGCTTTAAGACTGATGCATTAATATATCTCCTATGGGAATTTACTAGAATATATACAATTACATTTTAAGTTTGTTTTGTATAATACAAATATATTTTTTTCATGAAAATAGATCTGTTCTGATATGACAATTTTAAAAATTGGTTTTCATATTTCTACATGTACATGTATTAAGGAAAGATTCAATATTTATAAAAGATACAATTTATATGAATTTTGGATGATTCATAAAAATGACTAGATCCTTTTCTTTCATGTTGTATTTCTGGGTGCCAAGATAAGTTATTGTACATATGGTTTTTAATTCTACCACAGATTTACTTTCGTGTTGAAGCTAATTTCTTGAAACTTATAATTCATAAAATCATATCAAAGACAACACATTGAAGCAAACAGTACAAGAAATATGGGCTAAGCCAACCATCAGTAAATTTTAAGATACTTTGACATTATGACACAAAAGAGAGCTCAGATGACCTAGGCCTAAAACAACAATTAAGAACCAGATATATTTACATGTATTATATCTCCCCCCACTTTTGTGGGGAGACATATTGTTTTTGTTGTGTCCATCCGTCTGTCTGTCACAAAGTTTGTCAGCGCAACTCCTCTGAAACTACTGAACTGAATTCAATGAAACTTGGTATTAGGAATTAGCTGAAAATCCTTATTTATCATCTTACATAGGAAGTACACCATATGTAGTTGTGCATGTTACTGGGAAATTTTTATCCTCAAATTTTTGTGGGAGTTATGGCCCTTTGAACTTAGGAATTTGCTTAAAATCCTCATTTATCATCTTGTCAGTGCAACTCCTCTGAAACTACTGAACCGAATTCAATGAAACTTGATTTATAGGAAGGACACCATATGTAGTTGTGCATATGACCAGGAAATTTTGATCCTCAAATTTTTGTGGGAGTAATGGCCCTTTGAACTTAGAACTTTTGGGGGAAACAGGGGGGAGACATCGTTTTTGTAGGCAAAATCAAACTTTAGTTATTTATTTGAGTTTATATCAGTTGATGATTTATAAAGGCAGTTAAAATGTGTAATTTTAAGAAAAGCATTTATATCAGTTGATGATTTATAAAGGCAGTTAAAATGTGTAATTTTAAGAAAAGCAAGTGATCCTACCTGCCTACCTGACCAAGAAGCTTTGTTTTTCTGTGTTATACATATCGGTAATCATCTTAGAAGTGATTATAAGACGTGGGGTGTCTCAGGGGACATATTTGTCAGCAAGGAAAGGAAATTATTGAACATAAATTTAATTAACTAGACTATGATGTGAGAAAAGATAGGGAAACAAACAGTATACATTGATTATCATATGACAAGTTTTCCTTGTAACATGGAAAAAACATGATATCAGCTTCCTGGATTCCAACCCAATTAACTTTTGACAGATTATGTTTCTGCTATGGTATCCAAATATGGATGTATATTTACACTTTAAGTTAAAATTTTGCTATACTTACATCGTTAGACATAAAAGGTGACAAGTTGTAGAAAAACTGTATTATGACACAAAGAACACAAAGCAGTGGAAATCTACAAACAACCAGTAGTCATCAATGTGACTTACTGCTTAACGAATACCAAAAATACAATACATTGTACATAATACAAACCTTTCCTTAGAATATCAACAAAGGCTACTGTACACAAGGGTGGATCCAGGATTTTAGTTTAGAGGGGACATAAAAAAAATTGTTGCTGTTTTTTGCTTAGCTAAGGGAGGAGCAAAATCTTTAAAATGTTTTTTACGTGGATTTAGACATACAAAAAATTTGTCAGTTTTAGGGGGAACATACACCAGGTACGCCTTTCCTTGGATCCACTCCTGGTTCATACAACAACTAACATGAAGACAACAAGTACAACATAAGCTTTGAAAAAATAACACACAATAAAAATTTAAAATCAAATAAAATCAAATTAATTCAACCAGAGGGAACTTAAACATGAAGACTACAAGTACAACAAAAGCTTTTTAAAAAATAACACACAATAAAAATTAAAAATCAATTCAACCAGAGAAAACCTAAAACAGGAAGGCAACAAGTACGACATTAGCTTTGAAAAATAACACATAAAATCATGTAAGTCAAATTCATTCAACCAGAGAATAACCTAAAATAGGAAGGCAACAAGAACTTATGGGACAAAGAACTCTACGAGGATATCTTTCTGTAATTGACACTCTGCAAGCTTAGAAGCATCTATCGACTGATGTAACAAATCAAATTCATATATATCTAATCTAAATGATTAAGTCAGAAACTGACACTTAACATGCTTAATGGCTGTATACATGTATTAATAAACATACATATATGTATGGACTGTTTTATTCAGTGTATGAAACTTAATTTTTAAATACCATAGCCCGAAAAGCAAATTTAAACAAATTTCCCATAGGCCCTTTCATAAATAATTAAAATTCTACATAGCCCGACAGAATTTCTCATAGTCAGGGGCTATAGGTCTACCACCAATTTTGCACACTGTTTTAAGGCACTGAATACTATGTAGAGATAATGTAAAGGATAGCATTTTAGCAGTTTTAAGTTTGGGTAGCTTTTTGTAACCAAACCAAAGTTTATAACAATTTTACAAGGTCCATAGCAAATTTGTTTTGCAATCTGATAGAACAAACTTATGGCAGTCTATTAATCTTAGTAAAGTCTAAATGCAAAGTTAATTTTCAGTAATATAAGGTAGTGTTAGTGACCTAAAGCAATTTAAGACCAGAACTACTAAGATCTGATAATTCTGATTGTTAGAATTACTGATAGTCACTCTATCAAAGACGTATAATGTTCAATCGATACACTTTCATACATAGATAATGCTAAATCACTTTTCCAGAAACATTTTATTAGGTTTTATACTTAATTAAAATGCTTAAAAAGGATAACTAGCTCAATAATTGATCCAATCAAATTATGTGTTTCAGAAACAGCATGTCATTTATAGTCCATTGATTTGAAAATAGAATGGGTTCTATTTTATTGACTAGTGTTTAATCCACTTTTAGCATGATACATTTACGGGTTTATTTTCTCAACAAAGTGATGCTTTCTACAGCCAGGGATGAATAGGAGATTATATGGTGTTTACAGAACTCTCTATTCTAGCTCAGTTCCTGTTGTTCTTTATTGTTTTCAGAATTTTGCATTTATAAAGCTGAACATCTCAGAAATTAGAATATTTGAGATTATCTGAAATTAATTCATATATGTATACCAAGGCCATCAGAACATGGGGTGCAATGGATGCTTTCACACTCCCTTTCATAAAAAAAAAATATTGAATAACACTATAGGACTGCACCAAAACGGTCCAATTTCAGAAAATTTTCTCTTTCCCATCCCAGACCCTCTTCGGAACTACATTTGTACTTTGCTGATCCTGGCCACAGCCCTGGTATTGTTAAACACATCAAATTTATCCAAAATGTACAATGGCTGAATTATTTATCAATCTATTTAAGAAACTATGATAAATGTTGAAGATATTTAATTTGTATATCGTATAGCAGGAAATTTTTACGAGGTTCTAGTTAACGCTATATTAGCAACCATTACTGACTATCCTGAAATTTAGAACCCGCATAAAATAGAATCAACATGTTTTGTATTGAGAATATTATTAAATCGCGAAAATAAATGTCCACTTATATAACAACTTATTCAATTGTGAAATTTGCACGCTGCGTAAATTACCCGCTATACGGTATTAGGAAGCAGTCTTTTAAGAGTTGATTTGTCTTAAAACTTCAAAATTGAGAAATTTTAATATTTTCGGCTAATTGGGAAGTTGTCAGATGACATTAATAGTTCATTTGGCCTTATGTCCATATGTATTGTAAAAACTATTAAGGATAGAAAGAAAACCTTGTTTTTATGTTCAGCTATTTGTTCTTTACAATAAATCCATTCCAAGTTGTTAGATGAACACTGTAATAGGACTGCTTGCTCCTTAAACAAACAAACAAACAAACAAAAACCTTTTTTATAGAAGAAAGCAGCAAAGGTGTACCAAAGGGGTAATCAGTATCATAAAACCGTAAAGAAAAAGACAAAACCGGCAGACAAAAAACAAACCACATAACAACATAAAAACATATCATTGTTCCCAATTCAGCAAATGGAAGCAGATAGAGAGATTTTGTTTCTTTCTAAATAGTTATACCAAAAAAAAAATCCATATTTGTCCTGTAGAATGAAAAGCATAGCACTAAGGGGAGGAGTGTCTGCTAATGCTGGAATGTTCAGCTGATTGATTTTTAAGTTGAAAACAATATGAATTATACTGCAGTCATAAATGTGGGGTGAGCGATTCAGGCATCTGTGATCTTGTTTCATTTTGTATTTCAGAAGGAGTTTAACTTCTATAAAAGTAGATTCCTAAGATTGAGAGAATTCAAGTGATCAAGCAATTTAAAAGTGCAGAATTATAATTATGTGTAATACATGTCAAATAAAAAGAAAATGTTATAGGTCTACCTTTCAATTTTCAAAGTTAAATGCTTAACTTACTAAATGATAATAGCCCCCCTAATGTACTTGTTAAGAATGAACAGCTACCTTAAAACATTACAGTTTCTGAAGCTTGTAAAAGTGACTTTTCTATGTCTATCAAAACCCATTAAGATTACTTTGACACCGACTTTGACATATATATAGATCACATATTTACCTTAAGAAAGTTATGTCATGATATGGTATTCCTTTCTTTGGTGTTTGTCTATCCATTAATATTTAGATCAATTGCTGTGGAGAAAGCCATCAATTATGCAAGTTATCCAATATATGACTAGTGGTTTTTTTATAGACCTGATCATTTCTGTAGATTTAGAAGACAGGCTAAACTATCTGTCATAGAATGCTACGATCACACTATCATGTCTTTAATCTGAAATCAATTTCTTGCTTCTTTAAGTTCACAAAAATGTTGGTACTGGTAAATTCTTGAATAACATTCAGGAATATACAAGGAAATCTTTAAGTCTGGAAAGAAATCATACAGCCAGTGTTTACTTTCATCACAAAAATCATTCTGTAATCCCCTTTCTTTAATCTAGCGCTCTGCTATAACGTAACAAATCCAAAGGCAATGGTTTGAATACAAATTAAAAAAAAAATTGTAAGCCGAACAAAATAAGATGAAACTTGATAATTTGAACTACTTTCAGGAATTAAAAAAAACCCAACACCACTAATGTTTACAGATTGTGACATAGTAGTTATGTGTATAGATCAATATAAGTTATTAAACATATTTTATTCCAGCTGGTCCCATTTGATTGTATTGATCCCTTCAGTCTCATTGAAGGCTGGGGATTGTTACAAACTTTGATTCTGTATGTCAATATATTGATGTCAAATTCTCAAATGTATGGGTATTGTTAAAGTTATGTAACTAATGGTCTGTGAAGTTTTTCTGTGAAGGTCTGAAAACTTTTGTGATAAAATGTAGTTGGACTGCATCAATAGACTGCTGATGACAATTGATGCTGTAAAGTAGCACTTTTTACTGTTGTTATACAGCATTGTATCATACTAGGTCTTGCAGGAATGATTCTGTGGCAAATCATAATAAGGGTTCTGATAGTTGGATCTCTCCTTATCTCTGAAATTTTTGCTACTTTCATGAAGATTTTCTGCAAGATTAGCCTACAGCTCCCCCATTCATACACAGTGGACTGTAGATGACACCCCCCCCCCCTTTTGATCTGGTCCTCAGACACTGTGGTTATACAATTTAAAGGAAAAGCTTAATTTATGTTTTATGACATTCAATTTATGTATTGTCTTATTCTGTATTACAGGTTGTGTGCTTCACTCTCTTAAAACTTCCAAAGTAGTGGCTGCTAACACTGGTATAAAGGGAACACAACTAAAAATGTCTCTTATCTTGGAGGGAGGCCAAACGGTTGTCTTTAAACCAAAATGGTAAGAGGTAACCTGTTGATAGAACATGTAAAAGTTTATTAAGAATTTATTTATCTCAACAAGTTAGAAAAAAGCAGCAAATAACCAATAATGCATTTAATTTCAAAAGTCAAAAAAAAAGCAAAGGACATTTTAGTCAATAGAAAAACTTAGGAAAAAAACTTTAAAAAAAACATAAAAAAACCCATAAATAAAACAACTAAAATACTATTAGCAACGTGAATACATGCTGTATAAAAGCAAACTCAGGTGCTCCAAAAGGGTATGGAGTAAATTCTGCTTACTACAGCCTGTTTTGCCCAACCACAATTGAGTGAGCAGTGAGCTAGGTTAAATTTGGCCCGAGACCATGGTTACTTTTTTCAAAATTTTCAATGCTTGTTACGTTTTGTCGATTTAAAAAAATCGCAGCATTTGTTTTTAATCAAAACTTTGGCCACAAAAAGTTCATTAGCTTTTAGAACTTGAGTAAAAATTTCAGAAAATCTTACCATCTAAAAAAAATTTAAGTTGACCCCTATAAGAGTCAAAAAGGAGGTGCTTATAAAAAACTGATAAAGTCATCATGATCACAAATTTATCAATGAATTTTAAAAACATTAAAACTTGATACATTTATGCTATCTTTCATCTCTCATTTCACTCCAAGTTCATCCTTTAGTCATTAAAATTAACAAAACAATAGAATTTACATGAAACACTATGTTTTTATAGGTACTATATTATTGGACAAAGAAAATTGAATGGAGTTAACTGTGGTCTCATACCCTTTGATTAAGGAAATACAATGACCTTTTATAAGCCCAGTCTGTACTATCTAACCTGTATAATCACTGTATTTTCTACAAGCACATGAATGTCCTCTGTCAAAACTCTTGAATTAAGACATCAACTGATGAGCAGCATAACACTTTGGTAGCAAACATTGTGTCGGATGTGGCACTCTATAAAGGAAATCATAATTAAGATTAATTCCACAAGCTGGAGGAGATGTAATATTCCTACTCATGAATGGAAAGTTGACATTTGGGAAAATGAAGTCATGGAGCTTTGTAAATCTTCTAAAGTGTCAATTTCCAGACAGATGTAAATCAAAATAAAAGCAGATGTCCTGGAATCTGTAGTGTCCTTATTAAAAAAAACTAATAATATGTATTTAATATGATAAAGGTCATTGGAACCTTTCTCGTAAGCACATCTTAATCTACTGGCCTAGATTTACATTTGTATTATTACAAGAAAAAATTAAGGATATAGTCTGATATCTTAACATGAGATCTGAAAGAATTGGGTAAGTGAAGGTTATCTTCCTCCCGAAACCTGTTATTTCTATCTTGTACACCATATATAGACTAGTTTATTGTCAGATATTAATATTATCTTGTATTTGATATCATCTTTTGTTTTTTTTATGAATTTAGTCTTATTTCATGATTGGAATAAACCTTTTTTTTTGCTTATTAAAAAACTTTTTTTCTGTCTATTAGTTATTTAAAGGTTATAAAGATCATTATCATGACTATGTGAAAAAAGCAAAAAAAACACTACAAGGGTTGAGTCATTTGTCCATCTGATCATTCCACCTGTCCATCTTTCCCATGACCTCTGGCAATGTCTGGTAGGGTATCACATGTCCCCTAAGAAACCCTGCTTTCTTGTTCCAGGTATCCCAGAGACTTCATACAGTCCAATATTTTATCTGGATGGGATAGACATAATGGGGAGATTGCAGCTTTTCATCTGGCAAGGTACATGTATTTTCTGGGGTATTATTAAGTTCAGACCTAAATTTATTCCCAAAACATAAGTTTTCATTAATATTTTGCAAACCCATTACATAGGAACTATGATTTCTGCAAAACAATCTTGTTTCTTATCTTTTGAAGTAATCTCACACTATAGATTAGGGGGTGGTAAAGGGGGGATACCAACCGGAAAACATGTTCTGCAAAAATGCTGAAAACGAAGCACAAGTAATAAAAATCGCCAAACACGAAACATGAGAAAAATGAATTCAGATAATCTAAAACACGAAATCATGTGCCTCAAAAAAGCAGCAAACAAAGCATGGGTAATAAAAATCTCAAAACACGAAACATGGGACAAAAAATACAAACCAAATCTGAGCATGTACAACCTCTCCGACATGAAAACACGAGAAATCAAAATCATGAAAACACATAAAATAAAAACGTCCAAAACGTAGCACAAAAATAACCCTTTACCACCCTCAATAAAAGTAATTACAAAATTATCAAACTGGGATAATGATCGAACTGAAATTTTCAAAGAGAAAAGACATACAGGTGAAATTGAAGACCACAATGGTCCTGACTAAGAACTTGTGGGTGAAATGCCAAGCCTTCCTCTTCAATTGAGATCTTAAGCTTTGATACACAATTCGGCTGTCAGGCACAATAGAGATAGTGAGGTTATCACAATCAATCCGAATGTCAAAAGTCCGAAAGGGCAGAGACAAAACCTGTAAACACCAACAAGAACGGGACAAAAACAGACAACATGTAAAACATGGAAACACAAAATACTGAATATCAATCAACAACGTGAACTCTGGTCTAAACAAGAGTGAACTCAGGTGCTCTTGAAAAGTAAACAGTTCCTGCTTGCTATAGCACACCAGTCGCATTGCCAATAGTCCATTCAGCGTGTCCAGTAAAGCAAGACAAAACAAAACCCTATGACAAACTAACATCTGCACTCATCTGAGAGATCGAAATCCCATATTTGTTTACGAGTGCATGATGTCTTACATAAAATTTCTTGAGTAAAGACAGCGACCGAGGAGCAACGTAACCCTGTGTGAGCAATTTTTGCGTCAGTCGTGTCGCTCTGCTAAGGAAATCGATGTAAGTCCCGCACGCTCTGGAGTAACGAATCAATTGAGATACGTAAACTCCATAAGCTGAAGCTGACGAATGTTGCTACACAAGAAGGGAAAGTTGAAGTCATAATCATAAATCATGAAATAATTTTGGATTTTTCTACCAATGACTGCATGATATCAAAATAAAAACTTAAAAACTGTATGAGATGATTTTTTTTCTGAAAACATATAAAGCAATGCTTTAGTTTTATTTTACTAGATTTATTAGAAATATTTTACCAATGTTAAATCAAAACAAGGCATTAAAGTTTTATAGGTATTTTTTAGACTTTTAGAACTAAGAAGAGCTCCTATAGCAGTTGGAAGAAAGATAAATCTGAAAACTGATATTATACCTGTGGCCTCTGATAAATTGCTCAAGACTTTTGTCATGAAAGGTAGGGTTACTTGCTTACTTTACTCTTCGTGTCTGGAATCATAGAAAGGTAGAGTGATCCTACTTGATTCTACTAGTTGACAGTAAGTTGTTATTTATAGATATTAATTTTTGCAAATTGGCAAATTTACACATATACATGGATTTTCTGTTTGGACAATGGAAATGCTACTGATGACCTCTAACTTTTAAGTTGTGTTTTATTTGGGAAGCAATGTTTCTATGGAAAATGTTAGTAATGACCTCTTTGAGAGTCTCCTCTGACCTTTGTGTTTGAGATTAGAAGCAATGTTTCTATGGTAAATGCAACTGATGACTTTTGACCTTTGTGGTGTAGATGGGAACTGTTATTGATGACCTTTGACTTTGTGCTGTAGATGACAACCACTGCTTCTATGATAGATTTTACTAATGACCTCTGACTTTTGTATTGTATATGACAACTAGTGTTTCTGTGGTTTTTGTTACTGATGACCTTTGACTTTTGTGTGGTTGATGACAACCAGTGTTTCTATTGTAAATGTAACTGATGACTTTTGACCTTTGTGTTATATTTGGGAACCAGTGTTTCTATGGTAAATGTTACTGATGACCTTTGACCTTTGTGTTGTAGATTGGAATCAGTGTTTCTATGGTAAATGCTACTGATGACGTTTGACCTTTGTGTTGTAGATGGGAACCAGTGTTTCTATTGTAAATGTTACTGATGACTTTTGACCTTTGTGTTGTAGATAGGAATCAGTGTTTCTATGGTAAATGTTACTGATGTTCTGACCTTTGTGTTGTAGATAGGAATCAGTGTTTAAATGGTAAATGTTACTGATGACTTTTGACTTTTGTGTTGTAGTTTCTATGGTAAATTTTACTGATGACTTTTGACCTTTGTGTTGTAGATAGGAATCAGTGTTTCTATGGTAAATGTTACTGATGACTTTTGACCTTTGTGTTGTAGATGGGAACCAGTGTTTCTATGGTAAATGTTACTGACGAGTTTTGATCTTTGTGTTGTAGATGGGAATCAGTGTTTCTATGGTAAATGTTACTGACGAGTTTTGATCTTTGTGTTGTAGATGGGAATCAGTGTTTCTATGGTAAATGTTATTAATGACCATGACCTTCATGTTGTAGATGGGAACCAGTGTTTCTATGGTAAATGTTATTAATGACCATGACCTTTGTGTTGTAGATGGGAACCAGTGTTTCTATGGTAAATGTTACTGATGACCTTTGACCTTTGTGTTGTAGATGGGAACCAGTGTTTCTATGGTAAATGTTATTAATGACCTTGACCATTATGTTGTTCATGGGAACCAGTATTTCTATGGCAAATATTACTGATGACCATGACCTTTGTGTTGTAGATGGGAACCAGTGTTTCTATGGTAAATGTTATTAATGACCATGACCTTTGTGTTGTAGATGGGAACCAGTGTTTCTATGGTAAATGTTACTGATGACCTTTGACCTTTGTGTTGTAGATGGGAACCAGTGTTTCTATGGTAAATGTTATTAATGACCATGACCTTTGTGTTGTAGATGGGAACCAGTGTTTCTATGGTAAATTTTACTGATGACTTTTGACCTTTGTGTTGTAGATGGGAACCAGTGTTTCTATGGTAAATGTTACTGATTACTTTTGACCTTTATGTTGTAGATGGGAACCAGTGTTTCTATGGTAAATGTTACTGTCTGATGACTTTTGACCTTTATGTTGAAGATGGGAATCAGTGTTTCTATGGTAGATGTTACTGATGACTTTTGACCTTTATGTTGTAGATGGGAATCAGTGTTTCTATGGTAAATGTTATTAATGACCTTGACCTTCATGTTGTTCATGGGAACCAGTATTTCTATGGCAAATATTACTGATGACCATGACCCTTGTGTTGTAGATGGGAACCAGTGTTTCTATGGTAAATGTTACTGATGACTTTTGACCTTTATGTTGTAGATGGGAACCAGTGTTTCTATGGTAAATGTTACTACTGTAAAGAGGAAGAACCAGTGTGTGCCAATGGAGATATACTGGAGGGAGTGGTTATACTGTGGCTGCCACAGAAATATAAGATTAACAAAATCAAGAGTCCTTGGATCAGATCTTATAAACCTAATGTTGCTTTAAGGTATAGAAAATATTGAGTAACCGACATAATAGCAAGCACAGCTTGTATCAGGCAGGAAGTGCCCACAAGAGCGGAGAGTTCTACAGCAGGTTCCCGCGAAATATTAGCCTAGTGCTGATATTGTTTTTTTTCATGAATAATAATACTGCTTCTAAAATATAGTTTGTGTTTTAAAACATGAAAGAAAGTTTGAAAAATAAGTGGGGCAAATATTAGCTAGCAAAATAATTTATTTGCGCTTTTCATTAATATTTGGACATTGCATATCAATGAAGTTAATATTGCCAACGTCATTATTCAAAATTTGGAGCTAAATGTCATTTGCTCATTCAGTATCAACCACAAAATTCACAGCGTTGTTTGCTAAATTTTAAGTATTTGAAAGAAGTTTTTATGATTATCAAGGTAAATAAACATTTCTTTCTCTTTTTCTTTTCTTGTAAATGAAGAAATTTGAATAATTATGCTGTGTTCGCAGCTAGGCAATGCCTAAATCATATTACGATAATTAATTGGGTCAAATAACCAAAATATTATCACAAGTGCTGTAAACACATCTAATTTAATGAGTGTGCAGAACTTTTCTGTGCACAAGTTAAATCAGAGTTGTGATCCAGCACAATTGCTCATACTTTAGTTATCCAACAAACCTATGAGATCTTTCAATTATTTAATGTTGAGTGGGGATAAACTTAGCATTTCAAAGTGAAACCTCTTGTTGCGATCTTGAAAATTATCTCTGAAATTATCATAAGCCAGTGATTGGGTTTTTGGAAAAGCATTATTCTTACATTATTGAACTAAATATGTTATAAAACACTAACAGGTTTCACTCTTATAACTTTTTTAATCAAATTGTAGGTGGCAGGTAGATGATCATTACTGTGATAGTGTAATAAAGACGTCTCCGTACAGCTCAGGGCCTCGTCTCATGGACATTATAGATGTGACAGTACTAGACTACTTAATTGGCAATGCTGATCGTCATCACTTTGAGTCGTTAGGGATGAATGATGATAGCATGGTATTGTTCATGGACAATGGTAAAAGGTTGGTACTCATTAGAAATCAAGGGGAGACAATTGACCCGACATTCACCATATATTCCAGATTTTTCACTCCTAAATCTGGCTAAAAATCAATATTTGGCAATTTTCATGAATAAATGGGTGAATATGAAATGGGCCATATTATTCGACCAAATTTATTTTGTGATAGAAAGATGTTTTAAGACATAATAGATCAAATACCAATAATTTATGTTGGTCAAGGAATGTGGAAAATACTATTTTTGACAAAATACATCACGAAAACATATTGAAAAAGTGTGAAAAATTGGGGATTTTACAGTTTATGGCATGTTTGAAGTGGTGGTGTAAATAATTAGCTATCCTACAGATATGAAAAGTTTATTTATATCTTAACAAAGTTTAGTTAAATTTGTGACAATTTGAAAAAGTTTTAAAAATAGTTAAAATAACGGGCCGATATGAGACCTTCCTGGCTCTACTCCTTAGAAAAAAAACAACAGGATAACAAGTACAATTTTTATGCTTTTTTGAAGCATTTAGTTCTGTTATTTCATAAATATGATTACGAAAAGAAATGGAGTTAAGACCACTTGAAAATCTTGACATATGGAGTTTTTATAAGTCCAAAGATAAGCATGCAGCATTAAGTACTGTAAAATAAAGGGAAAAATAAGAGATATCGTATCATGCAATTTAAATGAACTGAAGGGCTATATTATTGTTTTCTTATCTATTTATAGTTTTGGTGATCCCCATACAGAGGAAGATTCTATACTGGCTCCTATACGTCAGTGTTGCAAGTAAGTACACAAGAATCAGATACAGTTAAAAGTTTTTAAATATTTTAATCTTGAAATAGGTGAAGTGTTATTTTCTGTCACTCTATCCACAATTGATATTCATGTGTATTTGTCAAATCAAATAAAAAAAAACCACAAACATAATCTAGTATTCTCAAGTTGCATTCTTTGTATTGAAAAAGTGAGGGTATGTAACAGGGGAAGTTTAAAGAGAAAATATAAAAGAGTTTAAATCAGACATTTCTTTTTATTTATTTTGACTCTTCTAAATTAGTTATGGTTCAATTAGAGATTTTTAGATGTAGCAACTATTTGTTTGATAGTCACACTGTTTTATGTTATACAAACCTCAAATTGTACAGCATTATTCAAAATGATGTTATAGCGACATATTAATACATATAAAAAACTATTACAAGCCTTTATGTTTAAAATATAACATTTGCTAACTTGTTCAAATGAAAAGAATGATGAAGCCACTATGCTTAAAATAAAAAAAATATATGCTCACAATCATGACAATGCTTCTTTTATAAACAGAATTTATTATTTTTTAAATTTTAGAATAAGAGAGACAACATGGCAATCTTTATTGATTCTACAAGACGGAGTGTTAAGTCAGTCTCTTAAGAAACTACTTGATCAGGACTCCATTAGTCCTGTCCTCCATGACAAATTCTACACAGCATTAGATCGGAGGCTAGGTCATATACTGAAGGTTGTCAGACACTGTATAGAGACCAAGGGAGAAGAGAATGTACTGATCTCATACAAAAGTGAAATTGTCTGAGGTAATAATACCAGTAGTCACTGATTGATTGATTGATTGATTGATTTTTGTGAGTCCACTGACTTCAACTTACTTGTATCAAAAGCAATTAACTACTGTAGATTTATTTACATGCATTTTTGTGGGTATCAATTTTTGTTGCTTTCCTTAGAAAAGACATTTCGCTCGATTCTTAATTTCATAATTTGCATGTGCTGCTATTGTGAGTCGATGTAAAAGTAATACTTCCTTGGATTCTTATTTTCTTGGTTTACTTGTCACCCAGGGATACCACAAATATTTTTATCTAATGAATAATGATAAAACCACATGTGGGCCTCAAATGAACTTGATTCAACATGTTGTGGTGGTATCATGCTGCCCTCAACTTAGCTCATACACCAAACTCATCTTAACTTTTCATGAAGAAAGAAAATCATAACAAGTTTATAACATAATTAATTCAAAAATTAAAAGTGAACACAATAAAAAATAAAATTAA
>CAXARO010000470.1:0-67865 GCA_963971305.1 Arcuatula senhousia | reverse complement strand
AGGTTTGTACTATAAGACATACGTTATTTCTTATATAATTATTTAGTAAGTTAGTTAGTTATTGCTTTACTCCAAAGCAGCACGATTTCGGCTATATCCGGGAGATGAACATGAAAATGGTGATACAATGAACATGAAATGATGATGAAGTGGAAGAAATGGGGACACAAGGCCAATCGGGTAGGATTGTTTTGACTGCCACTGGAAAAAAGGGTGATGGGTAGGGACGGGAAATTTTGCATCCTGCATGGGGATCCTACGGGTCCTACTCTTACCGCAACCTGCAGCAGGGTTCTTTAGCGTGCGAGGAACGTGACATTTTTCCCAACACGGTGCACCACTATGGTTTGCGGTCAGGTTTTCCGCATTATCGCCTGACGACCCCGCATCTCTCGATGTCAGGGCTGCCCCATTCAACCACCTGGGGCACACATCCCAGTAGCTTTGTGGGCAAAGCGGCCTGACCCCGATGTCTGGTTTCTGAGCGCTCTTTAGTGGACTTTTACCGACAAGCTTAGCGCTGCTGCGGGCCTATTCGCCTCCCGGGACAAAAACAATGTGAATCTCAGGTTTATTTTAAAAATCTTCCTAAGGGTAGTCTTTTAAATGTGTAAAAAGGTAAGAAAATTAAGTAACATTAGAGTTTTTGTTTTTTATAAATAAATATTTGTTGCGCAATATTTAAAAATTGTTTATTTTCCAACTCAAAATCTATACTGTAGATTAGTTATTTTAAAATCAGAGAGCAAATACATGTTACAGGTCATAAAAATGACTGAAGAAAATATATTAAAATTTATTTAACTATGAACATGAATCTATTGGAATTTTCCAAGGCAAAACTCATTCAAAATATGATATGTGGTTAGTAAGATTTGTAAAACTAATATATGTGCATGTCTTTATAAAAGTACAACTCCATTGAACTCAAGGGTGTCTGTTGTAAAATCTACAATACAAGTGACAATTATTTTGATTCACATTTTCATTTGTACTTCTGTTTGAAATGCAGTTTAAGCTTGATTCTCTAATCTATTTATATCATATAATAGTTTTAAACTCCTCAAAATTTATAAAATCCATTACATATGTATGTCAATAAGAGCAACCAATGGATTCGGAAATTGTAAAAGGCTTATTTCCCTCATTATTCCCTAAATATAGTTACATGTAGGTCTGTTTGTTTGGTTAAAATTTATTAGAGATAAAAAAATATATATACATTTTTTGTACTTCTGTGATTTTGTTTGATAAGTTTATTTTGTGTGAAAAATTTTGCAAAATTTCTCTGGTACATACTAAGTAATGAATAGATGTCTGCCTTGAATTGTCTTTTCTTCTTGGAGATATGAAGTATGTCATCACAGTTTTGTAGTTTTGTTATTACCTTTGTTTCCAAACATTTTATCAATTTTATTCTCATATAAATCTGACATTGGACCAAAAGACAAAAATATCTGGACATTGTGTTAAAAACAATGTATTATAATCAGATAATATCAGTCAGAGGTTTATCAATAATGCATGGTGAATTTGTTTAAAAATCAAGGTTAGATTAAAGAATCAATAGTCCATTTGTAAGTAATGACATACATGCATGTAAAGTTATTAATTGTTGCAGACAAATTATACATGACTGGTTAAGTCTACATTACTACACTTCTTTCTACTAGTTTGGTATAGTTTTCTTGGGACATTTTGAGATTGATCATCCCTGTTTAGTGTGAAATGTATATAAATCCTATTCATCTAAAGTGACAAATCCACATACATGTTTGTACACGTACATTTTGTACAACATACCGGTATGAATTTAATTTTATTTCCTAGTCTAGAAGCTCCAATCTTGCCGTAATAGTTGCAGAGAGGACAGTGTACACATATGTGCATGGTCATATAACTATCTATTCAGCTGTAAATGAATATGTATTATGAACTCATTAGTCATAATTTTGATAACACCATTTTTTAAATTACATTTTTGTAGATGAAGTTGACTATCTATGTAGAAGTATGGCTGAACTGGCTGCAGGACACCTGGGCAATAAGTCGATATCAGAAAAGATTAAAAAAGAAATGGCAGACACCATAACAGAAGCAGCCATTCAACAGGCACTTGAAGTCACTAGGTAGTTTAGGTCGTTTTTGACACTACACCTGCAAAATATTCGTTGAATTTTGCCCAGGTGATCATAATAAGCAAAACAAAATGTAGGTTCATAGCTCTTTCTCATCTTACAAAGTAAAACGTGGCTTTATCTTGAGTTTTCCTTACTTCTGCATGACAACTTTAATACATCTAACACGTATGACAAAATAACAATATCTTCGTTAAAACAATTTGATGGGCATATTTTTAAACAACAAAAGACAATAGGGGGTACGTGAAAAAAATCATGCATAAGAGAAAGATAGAACCCGGTAATCTCGAAACACGACAAAAATCTTAAGTCAGACCAGCGAATATCCTTGAGCACATTTGAACAGAGATGAATATTGTTCCATCTTAAAATAGGGAAACAATTTAATATTGTTTTATACACCAGACCCAAAAGGGAGCGGCATATTGTTTTACCCCTATGGGTGTGTGCAGTTTTTAAAGCAACTATTTGTCATACCTTTTTTTAAACTTAACACACTTTCCCTATGGATATGCCATATCCTTATGGATAATTGTTTCTTCAGTTTTTTTCCCCAGGGGAATATATGATCAAAAGTAGATAAAGTTCCTCTGGGGAACATGACAGGAAATGTCAATTGAAACATTGATTAAGTTCATCTGGAGAACACTACAAGAAATGTTAATTTAGTGTTTCCCAGAGGAACTTTATCAATGTTTAAATTGACATTTCGTGTAATGTTCCCCAGCGGAACTTTATCTAATTTTGGTCATATATTCCGCTGGGGAACAAACTGAAGAAACAATTATCCATAAGCATGGTGCTTTCCATTTTCAGACAAAGTTGACAACAACTTCCTGTGTTGGAAGTTACCATGGGGGTATTTTTTGTGATTGGTCATAGATTTTTTTCTATTTCAGGATAACCATGAATGCTGCAGTGTCAGCCCTTGAAGACGAGAACACGTTTGATAGTTTATTGCATGGAGGGAGCAAAATATTTAAAACTGTTTGGGACATAATACAATTTATTCTTCCAAACTAATAATAAAGTAATACACAAATCTTATATACTAGTATCTTCAATCAAAAGGACTACGAAGACAATGTCCACTTCTTTTTTTTCTTTTAAAACTACCATCAGGAGGTGTGTTTTGACTGTTAGATTTGTTTGTATTTTGTGGATTTTCTCCACAATACAAATGATCTTTATTTACCACTTGGTTGTTCTTATTCTTCTTCATAGCTAATGTCTTTCTATACGGATGTAATGCATGGATTTTGCGTTTCTTTGTTCTCTTTGCAAGGCTTCCAAAAATTGTTCTATGCAAAATGTCCACTTGTTCTAAAATGTTTGGATTTTTCAAACTGGATTCCATCTCAACAGAATTAGCCCATTTATAAATGTCTTCTATTTTCGATTGTAAATTGTGTCTTAATGAATTGTTTTTAGCTTCATTATTGTCAACTTCCATCTGATAATCTACCTCAGCCTGATTTGTGGTAATCTCATCATTGCTTTCCTGCGAGGCTCTATTAGCAATCTCTTCGACTAATAAACAGACAGATTTTATATTGTGGCTGTACGCAACACACAAACACTTATGATTATGTGTGTTTACCATCCCAACGTCGTCATTTTAATCAAAGATTTCCATGTAGCCATCACCATGTATGTAGAAGCATTTGAAGATCAAAAACCAAAAATATTGAACGAAAAGTACCCTAAACAAAAAACATCGAACAGGGAAGCCAAATCCAGCACCGAGTATATCAACCATGTGCACTACAAGGAAAGAAACCTGGTGTTTTAAACAATTTTGAATTTAACAATTACAATGAAAATATATTAGGATATGAACAAATATATGACTTTAACGTTTAACTATTTTGAGATTTTAACAATTATGTTTGAAGAATTATTTTTTTACTATAGATTAATTTTCCTTTATACTTTGTCGAATACTTTATGTATAGATGAGTACTGGTTTGCAAAGCTTTGTTCATTCTTCTCTTGAACATGATGTTTTTGAATGATTTTACAGCGATGGAAAATGAAAAAAAATATTAATTTATGTAAACATTTTAAAACATTGAGTAATGAGAAAGCTTATACTTTCAAGAGGAATTGGAGTCTAGTGTTACAGGTGTTTTTTTTTTTTTTTTTTTTTTTGAAAACAAAGCATAATAGTATGACATAAGCGGATTTAAAGTAAACCAACTTAAAATGCTTCTTTTTCATTTTCATTAGCATATAAAATGTTTTGTTGATCTCACCATAATTTGTTGCTGCCAAAAATTCACAAGTAGCTCTGATTATATCCGCCTTGTACTTTACACTCATATTTTTTGTCGAAGGAACTAAGCAAGTAGTATCTGTTATCCACTCTAGAAAACCAGCATAATCATTCTTCAACAATTTAATAGCTTCTTCCTTACCGTTATTTTTGTCTTACAGAATTCCGACCAGTACCTCCCCGTGGTGGAAGACGAGCCCTGCTCCAGCGATAACAAAGGATACTCTGGAGCAGCTAACACTGGCGGTGGTGTGTCATGGGCTGGACGACCCATGGCACATAGCGAGTCTTAATAGTCGACGCAGAGGGGCTTTCCCCTAGTCGCGACTATAAATACCCATCATCACCGTTATTTTTTTCTCGTATTGCTGCCAAGACGTCCTGCTAGAGCAAGCTCTTCCATGTAGCTGTTAATTGGGAAAGAACTATTATTTGCATTGAAATTGCATCAGTTTCATCATGTAAAGGCTTAAATGGGCAATTCTAAATTAATTACAAAAACCATGATATGACTGAAACAATACGTCTTTGATATATATATATTTCATTTTATTTACTCTTTATTTAGAATGGTTTCATTGTTAAAATAAATAGCTTACATATAAGAAAAGGTTTCACAAACACAAATATGCGACAATGACGTGACAAGTCTTTTGGTTTTAGCAAGATTGGAAGCATAAAAAAGTAGTTAAATTGATTCAACTTACTTGAATTATGATGTTACTTCGCCATCAAGAAGTAACAGGAGTTCCTCAACTCTTGTGTTCCCATAGTCTCCGAGAAACTGATATTTCATTCCCCAAAAAATAATCTATTTAAAACACTTTTGTAAACATATCAATTCCTAGTTCCTATAGTTCCTAGTAGTTCAGGATCAGAATTTTGAAAATGTGGGTTTTCTAACAAATTATTAGTTACCTATGACTTCCGACCGTAATATTTAACGGCTCAATTGAAATCAACGTGTTATTGGTTATTTCGAACCACCTTGAAGCTTTTTTTTGAGTCGGAGAAAGAAATTCGAATTGCTCCATTACGAGTAATGCGACCGCATTGTGTAGCTAATGTAACCTTACCTCAATACTGACCACATACTGAACCAATAATGTGACGTATACAAATATCAAATGACGTAGTTAATTCACTCGTTGTTGTTTTTTTAAAACAAACTTTTATTGAAATTACTTCGCTCGACTGAGTGTATGTGTTGGTGTTTAACGCCCTTTAATCATCGCACCTGGGCCATGACGGGCGGTCGGTATAAATGGTGGAGGAAACCGAGAGCGAAGTACCCGGAAAAAACTAGCTGCAATAATGTAGCTCCTTTGACATCTTTAATTAGGCGGAGCTACAATGCGGTCCCATTGCTCGTAACGGAGCAACGCCGAAAGCGAATCATACCGGGCGCAATTCAATCCATTAAACGTCAAATTTGGTATTGTAAGAATGCTTACCTACTCACTGGTAGCAGCACAGTGGGCTGTAACGGCCGTATTGATCGACGAAGGCAGGGTCCGATACTGGAACGTCTGCTGCGTCTGGGGAAGGCTATTTCAACTGGTGCATCCTGGGTACTTCCGGTACGCGTCAGACGTCATCCAGGTACAAACCACTACACTCCTCCCTGTTTCATCTCAAAGGACCCCTGGATGGTAGTCAAGCTGGCACTCCGTCGTCTGGGCGGGTCTGGATACCATGGATCGATGAAATCAGTTGGATAGTTTTCTGTACAGGATGGCTGGGACCAGAGTTTGTAGCCCAGTTCTAGTGGTGGTCAGCCCGGTAGGGTTTCTCCGGAGACAAGATGCTGCCTCCGCTAGACCCAGAACCGGAGCTCACCACAACAGTTGAATTCCAATTCTACCCAGAGAAAGCTTTCCCATTTACATACCCAAAAGACAGAGGGTCTCCAGCAGATCCCAGGATAACAAGCCGGAGACACACTCATTGTTTCCCACTTCATTACCCCATCCCTTATACAAAGTAATTCCCCACACGGAGGACCTCCGAGGCAAGAAGCCGGAGACACTCCATGTTTCCCTACCCCTGTATTACCCTAAAGACACAGAGAGCCTCCGGGCCCGATACAATAAGCCGGAGACACTCCATGTTCCCAATTATTACATCCATTTCCCCAATTAGTAACCCCTTTTAACCTACAGGCCACACACAAGACATCTCCAAGTTCATATGGACAAGCCACAAACCGGAGACATGCCCATGTACACGCCTGTTACCCCTTGTCTCCTACACAAGACACCTCCCGGAACCTCATGGACAAGCCACAGACCGGAGACATCCCAATGTATCCCCTGCTTCTTCCTTACTAAATAACTGAAACTAATCCAGCTATCACTTCCCTTCCCCTGTCAGTGATTCTTCCTGAATGATGACAACAGTCACAACCGGAGCACCGCCAGGGTCCCAACAAAACCCTGACAGACTCCTGCAAATGGTTACTCCAAGTAGGGAGTACCACTGTTTGTAATGGGCACATTCTACCTTCCCACAAGTACCCCTTTCCTCTAATGTCTTTCCCTCCACACTTATCCACTCTGGGGAATCTAACAGCTCTATTTCCAACTTTAAGCCCATCCCCAAGGTCCTGCTGGTCTGACCCTGAGAACCCTCCGGCTCTGAAGACTTATTGCCCAGAGCGCTGGAGAGACCTAAGTTAGGCAGTGTGGAATCGGACTTGACTTCATTGACTACTGTGCCTTTGTCCTTTTCCATATAGGGATTGCCCTTTTCACTGGATGGTTGTGCACAACACAGCTTACTACTCCCAATCCCCCTCAGTCCTTCATCCCCCTGCAAGTCCCAATTAATTGGCTGGTCTGCAGACCTCCTGCTACCAACGAGACCCTGTGTGTTTTCATCTACTTGGGGCGTGCTCGGGCCCTTTGCAGTTTAAATTCTCAATTTTAGCTTTAGAATTCCCATGTTTCTTAACCACAGGGGAGCATAACTGCTTAGAACACATATTGCTAGAGCTCCCAGTTTTCCCACAAGGATGTCTTTCTCCCCCTTTTAGCTCAGAACCTTGCATTAGCACCCCGTCCAATATTTTGTCCATCTTTGACTCGAGACAATCAAGTCTAGCCCCAAAGTTGCCACTATCCTCTTTTCTTACCGACTTCCCCACATATTGGCCCATGTTCCCGACCTTGTTCCCCTTGAGGACTTTAATGTCTGCCCATATATAGCCAAGCGGTTGTGCTGGTGCCACTTAACTGCATCTAATGCCTCCTCGATAGTTTTTGGGCAGGCATTAGAAACATAACTACCTGCCTCCCTGTCGAACACCCCCTGACAAAATTTTACCACTGCTCGTTGGTCAATGTAGGACTCCGGTAAGTTTTGGAACGCCAGGTTAGCCAGGGAGAGCACCCTGTCGGCCCAGTCTTCCAGTGACTCGTCCGGAGTCTGACACATATTACTGAACTCCAACTGAGCAGTTTCGGGTAAGTCTTTGAAGCCAAACCTTTTTTCAAGTAAGCTTATAGTCTCCCCATAAGAAAGGCTTGGGTTTCTATCGACTTGGAGGGCATAAAAGTCGCTAGCCCTGCCCTCCAAGCACCAGCACAACTGATCTTGGCATTGATTCATAGCCCAACCACTAGCTGCCGCAAGTCTCGAAAATTTTGCATAGAAGGCTTTCCAGCTAGTGGTGCCATCGAATTTCAAAGACTTGGGCAAATAAACAGTTGGATTGGAACCACTGTGACCCCTTATTCCTGTTTGGGTACCCCAGTCATCAACCTTCTTGTCCTGCCCCTCGGACCAACTGAAGGTACCCAGCTGATCCTCCTTTTCCCGTGCACTTGGGTACCTTGCTCCCCGACTGTTGTCGATCTCGGGTAATGCATGCCCACGTCTTTGCCTGACCCCTCTTTCCCTGACTCCCAGACCTCCATCGTACCATTTTGTTGAGTGGCCGGTTGTATTGACCCCTTCCCCTCGGCCCTCAGTATCCCCGTGTACACCCGCATTTAGTAGGGGGCCGTCGCGTATGGTACCCTTGTCACCGTCAACGAACCTCCGGTCGGACCACACCGCTAATCTAGGTCGTTCCTCGTTTATGACTTGTCGAATATGTACCGGAGCCGATGTCCGTGTTTCCCACTCTTGGACCCGCCCCCTTGGGATAGATTTGCCGGAAAAAGGTAACTCCGGCTGTCCCATCAGACACTGTGCTGGAGCTTGTGTCCTCATCTCATCGTCTTGCACCCCATAAAACCTCAGCTCATCTTCACTTCCCTTCCCGTTTTTCTGCCAAGGTGCTTGGTGTCCTTGGTCTCTTACCTTAAACCGTCGGTCCCCCCATCTTACCCTGGGAGAAAAATCTAGGCACTGCAGCAATCGGGAGGTGATTTTCAAGGACGGGATATCCTGCAGGTCGGCTAGTTCCAGGTCCCCCCTTTCCTCCCTTAATTCTAGAATGCTGTCTGCATTCTCAAACCCAATGCCGGGGACGGACATCAGCTCCTGGGTGGAACAAAAGTTGACCAGCACACGCATCTTGAACTACCCTGATGTTTGTGGGTTGTGTGTAAATGCTGGTTTTTATGGTGTCTAAATTAAATCTCAATTTGTGTGACTTGTTGTATTTCCAAAAAATAATAAAGTATAATGTGAAAATTTTGTTTGTTTTCTATATGTGCAGGTGCCCGTTTTCCCCCTTTTTGGGGGGTGGACAAATTTTTACACTGTCCACCCTTTACTGTTTTTTTTTTCGATTCCCTCTTTTTGATCTATGATGTTTTGACTGCTTAAATAATTTGTGTTTGTTTTGTTTTCGTTTTGTTTGAAACAATGTGTGTTGACTGTTGTTGTTTACAATCACAGCACAGACTGATCTGATTGGTCGACACGACGTGGTCTGACACGGAGGTAATTCCCCTTGTTGACAAGGTGGGGTTCACACGTGCTCTGACACGGAGGTTACTCCTCCTGAATGAAAATTGATCCCAAAACTTGACTGCAAACCCTGTTTGCCCACTCTCCTCTTTACCCTGAATTTCCAAAAGACCGACCTTATTCCCAACAAGCGTCGATCCCAGAAAATTTACCCTGAGAGTGCAAAGCCCTGTCAGCCAGTCAAGCTCCAAGAAAAATGGCGGAAAATCGGTCACAAAAAGTGACCGCCTCAACCTGAAATATCTCACAAAATATGCAAGATAACACCGCGACAGGCACTGAGAAAGTCGCAGCGCCAATGTAAGAATGCTTACCCACTCACTGGTAGCAGCACAGTGGGCTGTAACGGCCGTATTGATCGACGAAGGCAGGGTCCAATACTGGAACGTCTGCTGCGTCTGGGGAAGGCTATTTCAACTGGTGCATCCTGGGTACTTCCGGTACTCGTCAGACGTCATCCAGGTACAAACCACTACAGTATTAAAATATCGCTTATAGCATTTTATTGACGAATTCAATTTAAATATTCCAACATTTTGCACAGTTTGAAAAATTTTCGTGAAAATATCATTTTAAGAAACATTTTCCTATGACTTTCGACCAAAATTTGTATTATCTCATTGTTATTCACAGTGTTATTGGTATTTTCGAACCATCTTTAAGCTTTGTTTGAGTTAGAGAAAGAAATTCGATTTGCTCCATTTCGAGTAATGGGACCGCATTGTAGCTACAATAATGTAGCTCCTTTGACATCTTTGATTAGGCGGAGCTACAATGCAGTCCCATTTTTCGTAATGGAGCATATCGAATTTCTTTCTCCAACTCAAACAAAGCTTAAAGATGGTTCGTAAATACCAATACCACTCTGAATGACAATGAGTTAATACAAATTCTGGTCGAAAGTCATAGGAAAATAATGATTTCTTAGAAAACCAACTTTTTCAAAAATTCTGATCCTGAACTTCATTATAAAGTTCAGGATCAAGATCCTTCAAAAATTGATATTTTCACGAAAATCTTTTAAACTGTGCAAAATGTCGGAAAATTTAAACTGAATTCGTCAATTAAATACTATAAGCGATATTTTAATACCAAATTTGACGTTTAACGGATTGAATTGCGCCCGGTGTGTTTTCGCTTTCGGCGTTGCTCCGTTACGAGCATTGGGACCGAATTGTAGCTCCGCCCAATCAAAGATGTCAAAGGAGCTACATTATTATACCCCACGCAACGAAGTTGCGAAGGGTATAATGTTTCTGACTGGTCCGTCCGTCCGTCCGTCAGTCTGTGATCAAAGTTTGTAATGTCATGATCACAACTCCTCTTAAACTACTGAACAGAATTTAACGAGACTTGATATGCAAGAAGAACACCATATGTAGTTGTGCATATTACCGGGAATTTTTGATTCGCAAATTTTTGTGGGAGTTATGGCCCTTTGGACTTAGAAATTTGCAGAAAATCATGATTACAGTTTGTAATCGCAACTCCTCTTAAACTACAGAACAGAATTTAACGAAACTTGGTATGCAAGAAGAACACCATATGTAGTTGTGCATATTACCGGGAATTTTTGATTCGCAAATTTTTGTGGGAGTTATGGCCCTTTGGACTTAGAAATTTGCAGAAAATCATGATTACAGTTTGTAATTGCAACTCCTCTTAAACTACTGAACAGAATTTAACGAAACTTGGTATGCAAGAAGAACACCATATGTAGTTGTGCATGTTACCGGGAATTTTCGATTCGCAAATTTTTGTGGGAGTTATGGCCCTTTGGACTTAGAAATTTGCAGAAAATCATGATTACAGTTTGTAATCGCAACTCCTCTTAAACTACTGAACAGAATTTAACGAAACTTGGTATGCAAGAAGTACACCATATGTAGTTGTGCACATCACCAGGAATTTTTGATCCGCAAATTTTTGTGGGAGTTATGGCCCTTTGGACTTAGAAATTTGCAGAAAATCATGAGTACAGTTTGTAATCGCAACTCCTCTTAAACTACCGAACAGAATTTAACAAAACTTGGTATGCAAGAAGTACACCATATGTTGTGCATATCACCAGGAATTTTTGATCCGCAAATTTTTGTTGGAGTTATGGCCCTTTGGACTTAGAAATTTGCAGAAAATCATGGTTACAGTTTGTAATCGCAACTCCTCTTAAACTACTGAACAGAATTTAATGAAACTTGGTATGCAAGAAGAACACCATATGTAGTTGTGCATGTTACCGGGAATTTTTGATTCGCAAATTTTTGTGGGAGTTATGGCCCTTTGGACTTAGAAATTTGCAGAAAATCATGAGTACAGTTTGTAATCGCAACTCCTCTTAAACTACTGAACAGAATTTAACAAAACTTGGTATGCAAGAAGTACACCATATGTTGTTGTGCATATCACTAGGAATTTTTGTGGGAGTTATGGCCCTTTGGACTTAGAAATTTGCAGAAAATCATGATTACAGTTTGTAATCGCAACTCCTCTTAAACTACTGAACAGAATTTAACGAAACTTGGTATGCAAGAAGAACACCATATGTAGTTGCGCATGTTACCGGGAATTTTCGATTCGCAAATTTTTGTGGGAGTTATGGCCCTTTGGACTTAGAAATTTGCAGAAAATCATGATTACAGTTTGTAATCGCAACTCCTCTTAAACTACTGAACAGAATTTAACGAAACTTGGTATGCAAGAAGTACACCATATGTAGTTGTGCACATCACCAGGAATTTTTGATCCGCAAATTTTTGTGGGAGTTATGGTCCTTTGGACTTAGAAATTTGCAGAAAATCATGAGTACAGTTTGTAATCGCAACTCCTCTTAAACTACCGAACAGAATTTAACAAAACTTGGTATGCAAGAAGTACACCATATGTTGTGCATATCACCAGGAATTTTTGATCCGCAAATTTTTGTTGGAGTTATGGCCCTTTGGACTTAGAAATTTGCAGAAAATCATGATTACAGTTTGTAATCGCAACTCCTCTTAAACTACTGAACAGAATTTAATGAAACTTGGTATGCAAGAAGAACACCATATAGTTGTGCATGTTACCGGGAATTTTTGATTCGCAAATTTTTGTGGGAGTTATGGCCCTTTGGACTTAGAAATTTGCAGAAAATCATGAGTACAGTTTGTAATCGCAACTCCTCTTAAACTACTGAACAGAATTTAACAAAACTTGGTATGCAAGAAGTACACCATATGTTGTTGTGCATATCACCAGGAATTTTTGTTGGAGTTATGGCCCTTTGGACTTAGAAATTTGCAGAAAATCATGGTTACAGTTTGTAATCGCAACTCCTCTTAAACTACCGAACAGAATTTAACAAAACTTGGTATGCAAGAAGTTTACCATATGTAGTTGTGCATATCACCAGGAATTTTTGATCCGCAAATTTTTGTGGGCGTTATGGCCCTTTGGACTTAGAAATTTGACATAACTTTGTTATGATACATGTATTCAAATACTTGCACATTCACTTTTACAATCATTCAATATTATTGATTCCTGTAGCTCGATACTAATTCCTCAAGGATAACATTGATAGTCCAATAGCCGAACGCGTGGGGTATGTGAGCGTGCTCACTAAGGTTCTTTCATTGTAGCTACTTGATCCTGAACTTTATTATGAAATTTCATGCTCACAATATTGCAATTGTGGGTTTTCGAACAATATAATAGTAACCTTTGGCTTTTAACCAAATTTATTGTTGACCAGATATTATTCAGGGTATTATTGGTAATTTTTAACCATATTTAAGCTTTATTAGAGTTGGAGAAAGAAATTCGATTTGCTCCATTACAAGTCATGGGACCGCGTTAGTAGCTCCACCCAATAAACGTTTAGCTACAATAATGTAGCTCCTTTGACATGTTTGATTGTGCGGTTAAAAGATGTTAAATGAGCATCATTATTGTAGCTAATGTCAAAGGAGCTTCATAATTGTAGATAGGAGGAATTATGTAGCCAGGCAAAGGTTTGATATATTGGAAACTTTCTGTAGACCTTTTCAGTAAAGGAGGTCATGCCATTTTACTACAGGCAGCACATACCAAAATGTCAATACAATCTCAATATTTAATGATTAAAAACAAAACATTTATCACATTTTTTTATTCCCTAATAACACAACAGCGACGCATTGCAGTTTTATTTGTTCCAGTGATGATGTTGCTGTCTTTGATTGTTGTATTACTTTCTTCGGTGGTTCATATTTGTGGCAGGGCCCTTGAATTGCCATTTTAATTGTCATAAGGCTCGAAAGGGTACTCACAAGGAACCCCTAAAATCGGTTTCGTTACGTTTAATGAATGGGAAGACCCTTTCTTCGTCAGCATTTGAATGGGGAAGTGTAAGTACAAGTTTTGCAACACGACTACGAATCTCAAATGTTCTTCAAAATTTACCGGTCCTCTGTATCCCATCCCATCCCCATATTTCATTTATCATCATCATTTCATGTTCATTTTATCATCCTTTTCATGTTCATCGCCTGTAAATAACCTATATAGCGTTGCACGGGCGTAAAACACCAACTCACTCACTCCAGTGATGCTACACTTCATAGCCGAAAGGTATGCCCGTAAAGTGTCTTGTCTGAGATATGTAGTATTGCGATCTTTTACAGTGGCCTCTTTCAAACATTGTCCTTGATTTCTTTGTCTGGCATGGTTTGAAACTCTACTAACTCATCTTGCAATGTTTCTAAATCCTCAGGATTTGTAATATGCAAGATATGTCCAAATCTGAAATTAAAGTAAAAAGAATTAATCACAAAAGTAATCAAACAATAGCAATTTCAGAAAAAACGAGGCTCCCAGGAGCCTGAATCGCTCACCTGGTCTTGATGTAAAATCTATGGAGTCTTTTGTATAGCTAAATGAGCTGAATGTCAAAGCAAGAAAAAGCTTTTCTCTATCTGCAATAGTTTCCTTTCTATAAGCAAAGAAACACTATTTTTCACCTTTAAAGGGTCATAAACCCTTAAAGGGATCATCTGCCAACTTCAAGCCTATGAAGACTTTTGTAGAGCTTAATGAACTGAATGTTTAAGCAAGTAACAGCTTTTTCTTATCTGCAAAAGTCTTCTTTCTCTAAGCCTAAACGCTATTTTTTTACCTTTAAGGGGCCATAACCCCTATAAGGGATCATCTGACATATTTGACCCTATAGGAACATGAGGAACTTTGTGCAAAAGTCTTCTTTCTCTAAGCCTAAACGCTATTTTTTCACCTTTAAGGGGCCATAACCCTTATAAGAGGTCATCTGACATATTTGACCCTATAGGAACACGAGGAACTTTGTAGAGCTAAATAAACTTAACATTTAAGCAAGCAACAGCTTTTCTCTTTCAGCAAGTTTTCCTACTGTAGGCCAAAAAAACATGCAAAATGTTATCTTAAGGGCCGTTACCCCTTAAAGAGATCATCTGTCAATTTCAAGCCTATGGAGACTTTTGTAGAGCTTAAGTGAATGTTTAAGCAAGCAACAGCTTTACTGTATCTGCAAAAGTTTTCATTCTATAGGTCATAAACAATATTTTTTCACCTTTAAGGGGCTGTAACCTCTATAAGGGGTCCTCTGACAACTTTGACCCTATGGATGCTTTTGTAGAGCTAAATGAGCTGAACATTTATGCAAGCAACAGCTTCTCTCTATCTGCTATAGTTTTCATTCTATAGGCCAAAAACATGAGAGAACATTATTTTAGCTACATTTATATATGTATATTAATCACACATAAAGCGTGTATCTGTGAACACAGTCGTAGGTGTTTAAGCCATATTTGAAAAAGGGCTTGTTATGTAATTATAAAGATTATATCAGGACTAGTTGGACCTTATTAAATTCCTTCTTTTATAAAACATAAAAGAATGTTCAGACTAAAATTAAATATATGACAATTAAACAAAACCCGTGCGGGTTCCGGGTGGCGAATAGGCCAGCAGCAGCGCTAAGCTTGTCGTTAAAAGCCCACTAAAGAGCGCTCAGAAATCTTACATCGGGTCAGGCCGCTTGGTAATGTTTATATTCTCACCCGTAGAAATGTGCGGATATTGTCCGTTTCCGATTTTCGTCTTAGTATTTCCTTTTGAAACGCATGTCGGTAAAATGTTTTAAACAAATAGATTATGCATTATATATGAACAAACAAAAATGAAATGGAAAAAAATAATGAACAAAAATGAAATGGAAAAAATAATCAAATGAATTTAAATAATAGAATAAGAGACCATAACATTCGTGTAATGCAACTGCAAATTAATTGAATGAGCTGTATGACCATTTAGGAATTTTATTCCTCAGTATGAAACCAACACATATAGTGCATGATTTAGCATCTGTAAACCAGCTGTTGAAAGACCATGAACTACAACACTCTTTGACCTTCAGAAATATTAAAGTGGACAAAGGATATGGCACTGACATTGGTTTGTAACTACATGTACTATACACTAGACAATTATATGAGGAAGACTAAAGTCTTAAGAAGCCCACGAAGATTTGCCAAGCATGAATATTATTTAAATTTTAAAGTTATGCTGAAAATAGAGACTTAGGATAATTTTGCGAGTCTTGACGAAATTCAAATCTGTCACAGGAGCTACATGTTTGCAGCTGTCAAAGTTGGAGTTGAGACATTTTATACCTGTCAACTATAGAAAATAATTAGATGTGGAATAAATGTATTAGACACAACTCCAACTAAACAAAAATTTTAAAATCCACAACGAAAGACAGCAAGCAGCCTTCAACAATGCCTACAGGCGCTGCTAGCCATCTTGCTATTGGCCCAAGGACAAAATTAAATGTATAAGATTCAAACCAATCCCACTGAGCATCACAATTTTAAGACCCCTCTCTATGTAGTTATTTCACACTTCTACCATTCATGTAGATTGCTTGTATTAAGACACTTCATGCATGCTTTATTTGTTTATTTGTGAAACTTATTTGCGGCAAAGAAAACAATAAGGCACAAAGATATAAATGAAAACATATATGGACTGACAAATTGAATTGATACATGTACTTGTCAGCAAGTATACTCGTCATCCGATTTTCAAGCATTTATTATTGTTAACTTATCCCAACAGGCAGATCAAATATTACATAAATATTACGATATTATGGAACCTGTAACAATAATGTCTATTGTCTACATTGAATATTCTACCATAGATCAGTCCCTTTCATGTTTATATACCAAGAAATAATAATATAACAAGTCATTAATACCTGTACATTCATTTTAACCAAAAACTGTGACATCATTGTGTCTATGTATCTACGTACCACAATAATTTAGAGCTAACAGTATACATGGTATACTCTAATTATCACTTCAAAAGTTTATAAGATAATAAGTCATGTAAGTGTAAAGTCTGAAAAAAACTACTGATTTTTTTCAGTCACGACCAACAGGTTGGACGATTTTCAAAAACACTGCAGGTGTAAGATAACTTCCCTACACATTTGTTATTTTTACACTGGCTACGATTGCACGGCTGTGTAAAAATGTTCAAAATAAACATGTGTATCTACAATTAAATATGATAAATGGAAGATAATTTACATCTTTACATTTTGCAAAATGCTAACTATTTTGATGGTGCTCGTATTTATATTGTATATATATATTTGAACTATCCTACATTGAATCCTCATCTTTACTTTACATTTATTAGATTTATCCCAAAATGTATTCACAATAAGATATGAAGACCCCCAGAAAGGTAGTGAACTAGCACCAGGAATTTTATATGATGGTATTCCTTTTACTATAATGGGACGTAGAGTCTTGGAATGTCACCAGGGCAAAGACAGGAAGAAGAAGTTCAAAGAAAAGGCTGCCATGAAGAAGAATTCAAAGGTAATACTTAAGTCAACAACAAAAAAATTTGTCATTACCTTATCAGCTCATCATGCATATGTATATGCTTTTTTGTTCAAAGAGTTTGCCTCATGCATGTCATTTATATATGTAAACAATTGTACAAATGTATATGAAAAATACATTTCACCTGGTCTATTAAAAAGAATATGTCATCCCTAACCAAAGCAGTAGATTTGAATATAAAGTAATGCTTTTTCTTTACATATATAAGCTTTAATATTTCTTTGAATGTGTACTTAATTCTTGTTTCAGCTTGAAGATCAATCAGCCCATAAAAGATCAAAAATGTCTGCAAGGATTCATGGCGCAGTTGACACAGGGGAACAGATTTCTGTACAATCAGTATACTTGGTTTATATTCCGCCTGTTTCAATACATAATCATCTGTCTGGAGAGGTATAGTGTGTTGAAATAAGATACAATGGTAGCATGGTTAGTTAAATGCTTTGACAATTTTAATTTGACTTACATTTATATACTATACATTATCCTGTTGGAATTTACACACTAAGTACTTCTTTGTAAACAGCAAGATCAACAATTCATTCAAATAAAACCCACAGAAAAATGAATAATGGAAACATTCGAAATTAATTACATATTGTCACATACACTTTATTTATATGGGTAACACAGAAAATAAAGAAATGTTCCACAAATTATATTTTTGTTTTATATGGATATTTAAATTGCAGATTGCCTCTTTAGTTCAACCAATCGACATGGATTTAAAGAAGTACATCAGAAAAATGGTACTAGAAAACAACATCACAGATGCTTTTCAAATGAAATTGGTCCTTGATGTATATGTAACCCAGGTTTGCATTATATTTTTGTTGGGTTTTTTTTGTAAATTGTCAGCTTTTCCAGTAATCCAGTAAGGAGTGTGTGTTAATAAAATCAAGGGAGTGCAACTACATATTTATCACTATTTCTTATTTATGATATATGCATATACAGTGGTACACAGTCAACAAAGGTAGTTGAAATGGACATTGACCTTGAAAACATATAATTTCAAGGTCATAAAAGATAATGCTGAACTATGCTATTTTTTATTCACACATTAGTTACTGCACAAGTTCATTGATTTGCATCTATCTTAACTATTAGGCTAAGTGTTAGTAGCATTTGTTGAAATAGACTTCTAAAAGACACAATTTTTATCTAATGCTACAATGAAAAAAAAATCATCATCTAAAAATGATCGACTTGAGGTGGAAAAAGATGTAGCATATGAATATGTACATGTCAAATGATTTTCCATATTATTCCCTTCCCAGAAGGGGGAGACATATTGTTTTTGTGTCATTTCTTCTTCTTATTCTTCTTCTTCTCGTACAAAGCGTGTCCGGGCCATAACTTTTTTATCCTTTGAGATAGGGCTTTGATATTTGGCATGTTAAATTATTACTTGGAAAGTGTGTCTGTGCCATAACTTTGCAAAGGACTTTAATATTTGACATGGATGTATTACCATGATATTATGTGTCGCGTACCAGAATGACCTTCATATGACCTTGACCTTTAATCTCTGGGAGACTTTTGAGAAGGGACCCATGCTTGTGCAAATTATTTTAAAGCACAGAGCAAAACATCCCGAAACACCGTTAGTCCTTGTTACTATTTATAAAAAGGGCAATCTAATTGAGACTCAATGGTTTCTTTATATAAAGCGGTGTAAAGTCTTGAGACATTATTATTTGTGTTGGTAGATGGATTTCTGCCATTTGTGTCCATGTTCGAGGGCACTGACATGCTCTCAATATGGTATGCAAGTGTACTTTATTAATGTTATTTGTGGCCATGCCACTCCTGAAATCCTCCCTGTAGAATCAGACTGAGATATTTTCTCACGATGATCCATGCAGACTCAAGACTTACAACCGTCATAAAGAATGCTATGGAGTCTCTTCTAACAAAAAAAACTAACATATTTATGAATAGGCATTATTTTTAATGACAGTAACATAATAAACAGATGCTACTTTAGAGGTGGTCTTCCACCCTTTGTAGATAGATATCTGGCCATTCGGTCAAATGAATAGTAAACGACAAAGTCGTAACTCTAGGCTTACACTCAAAATTTAAAGAGATACAATGGATAACATCAGTAGTGCACAAATGGAAATAAAAAAGCCCATCTTCAATGACGAGGCTCCAAATGAACAGGATGTTACTACTGTAGAGGCTAGTATGAAAAAAATACGTTATCTGTGTGAAGTGAAATTTAGCTATAACACTACCCAAGAAGGACTAGACCAAGCGCAAAAGGTCAAGAGCCCTTCCTCCGTTTGTGGGTGTAACTCTTACCTACACCCCTCGGATGTTGGAACACAAAATTAAAGCAGTTATTAAGGACCGGGTCCGTGAACTTCAGCAGGCCATCAAAGGAGATGCCCTGCAAAAGCTGTCTGAACTAACAGCAAAGGCGATTTTAGAAGTCAATGAGGAAATGAACACCATTGTTGACGAACGTGATAGTGAACTAATTGCTAATAATAACTTTGAAAGAAGCAAAGGTGTACCAAAGGGGTAATCAGTATCATAAAACCGTAAAGACAAAGACAAAACCGGCAGACAAAAATCATCACAATAAAACAAACCACATAACAACATAAAACACAAACACACATAACAACAAAAACGCATTCAGCAACGCGAACTCGAAGTCGAAACGAGAGTGAACTCAGGTGCTCCGGAAGAGTAAGCAGTTCCTGCTTGCTATAGCACACCCGTCACGTTGCCAAAGATCGATTAAGTGTTGGTCAAATCCGGAAAGGATGACATTACAAAACTCTATGTCAAACCAACATCTGTGCTCATCTGAGAGATAGAAATCCCGTATTTGTATACAAGCACATGATGTCGTCTGTAAAATTTCTTGAGTGATGACAACAACCTGGGAGCAACGTACCCCTGTGTTAACAATTTGCTTGTCAGCCGTGTGGCTCTATCAAGAAAGTCGTTGTACTCCCCACATGCTCTGGAATAGCGAATCAATTGTGATACGTAAACTCCATATGCTGGAGCGGACGGAATGTTGCTACACAGAAAGGGAAAGTTAACTATTGGAAAGTTGAAGTCATGAAGAAAGGAATGAGTTCTTCAAAAAAGTTGAATCCCTTAAGAAGAAATATAGAGACAAACTCACAACGTATAAACAGAACTTTGCCAGGAAGCCTAGAATGGGCATAAAGCCTAAAGACAAACTATGATTAATGAGCTGGATTAAGTGATACCACTTGTATGCTGGAATTACCTATCTAGTATTAGTGATATAACAGCATTAACTACTTGTGAAAACATTTGGATAATAACTTGAATTATTATGACGTAATGTTTTTTAGGCATTATTAATAACAATACTTCATCTAATTGAATGTGCCAATTTGGATTATAACTACTTATGTGGAATAACTATGACGTAATGTTTTTTAGACATTATTGATAACAATATTTCATTAATTGTATGTGCCAATTTGGATTATAACTACTTATGTGGAATTATTATGACGTAATGTTTTTAGACATTATTGATAACAATATTTCATTTCATAAATTGTATGTGCCAATTTGGATTATAACTACCATTATTATGCTTGTTCTCATATCAAAATAAATATACTCTATTTTGATGATTTATTTCTTTCACAGTCAGCTGTTGTAATTTAAGTAGCTTTGCACTGCGCATGCTCTAATTCCTAGTGCCTAATGTCTAAGACTTATGTCTATCACTTTTTACAGTATAGCATAGGAGTGTGGCGAGAAGATTTGTGAAAAAAAATTTTAAAAAACAAAAAACGGACCAGGGAACATAGATCCCGTCCATATAGAAAGAAAATAAAGCAAAAAAAATCAAAATCAATCATACAAACAATTTGTCATTAATCTGTCAAGAAAAAGACTTGACGATGGTGACTTTAAATTATTAGCAAAAGGGGTTAAATTTATACCTACTCCTAAAATAAACTAGATGGAGCCTTCCCCGGAAGGCATATGTCGCCTGCGTTTCTATAATTGTTCGCCAAACAGGAAGCAGTTCATTTTCGGGCATAAAATTGCTTTACACCTTATAGTACTATGCAATGAAGCTACATACCAAATATCAAGAGGCTGTGGCATGTAGTTGCCTGGAAAACTGCGACGAAAATTTGGCATCTATGTCCATTATATATAAAACGTTAAGTATTCGTCAAACAGGAAGTCGTTATTTTTCGGGCATAAAATTGCTTTACACCTTATAGTACTATGCAATGAAGCTACATACCAAATATCAAGAGGCTGTGGCATGTAGTTGCCTGGAAAACTGCGACGAAAATTTGGCATCTATGTCCATTATATATAAAACTTTAAGTATTCCTCAAACAGGAAGTCGTTATTTTTCGGGCATAAAATTGCTTTACACCTTATAGTACTATGCAATGAAGCTACATACCAAATATCAAGAGGCCGTGGCATGTAGTTGCCTGGAAAACTGCGACGAAAATTTGGCATCTATGTCCATTATATATAAAACATTAAGTATTCGTCAAACAGGAAGTCGTTATTTTTCGGGCATAAAATGGCTTTACACCTTATAGTACTATGCAATGAAGCTACATACCAAATATAAAGAGGCCGTGGCATGTAGTTGCCTAGAAAACTGCGACGAAAATTTGACATATATGTCCATTATATATAAAACATTAAGTATTCGTCAAACAGGAAGTCGTTATTTTTCGGGCATAAAATCGCTTTACACCTTACAGTACTATGCAATGAAGCTACATACCAAATATCAAGAGGCTGTGGCATGTAGTTGCCTGGAAATCTGCGACGGAAATTTTTGTGACGCCGCAGGACGACGCAAGACGACGGATAGTGCCAAAGTAACCCCTATATGTCGCTTCTGCAACACGTTGCAGGCGACATAATAAAAATGAAGTTAGGAGAAACCTTATGAATGATTTTGAAGAATTGGCTAGAAAAATGAGATGTAGATATCAATATGCAAAGGATGGTGAAAATAAAGAATTGCATCCTTTATATACACTAAGCGGACACATTCCACCATATGGGTGCAATGCTTTTGAAAGCTATATTTTCCATACAAAATTGGAAATGTCTAGAATTGAAGTTAAAGACTTTATTAATTTATTCAACCTAGAATCAAAAGAACAAAAAGCTGATGACTTATATATTTCTAAAGCTGATAAAAATAACACAACTGTAATTTGGGACCAATCAAAATACATTGAGGCAGGTGAAAAACATCTGAACTCTATACACTACAAACAAATTGACCAGCCAAGCACAAACCATATCTCTAAAACAATTAAAAATATAATTGATAAACTGTTTGCACAAAAACAATTAGACAAACAGACATATAACTTTCTCACAGACTGTTATAATTCTTCCCATGGAGAATTATACCTCTTGCCAAAGATACACAAAATTGACCCTGACATCATTAACAGCATCATGAATAATGGGGTTAATAACCTTGATTTAGACATTCCATTCAGACCTATTGTAAACAAATGCAACTCGCCAACTAGAAGAGTTGAAAAGTTCTTAGATGTTATTTTGAAACCGCTATTAATGACACAAGAATTTTACATCAAAGACTCAACAGATTTTATTAATAAAATAGAATCCACATCATTTCACAAAGACTGTCTACAGTAGTCTGACCCCTGGTCGATTTTTAGTAACAGCAGCCATGTTTTTTGATGGATCAAAAATCGAAACTCAAGCAGGACACCCTAAGGATCATTCATACCAAGTTTCAATAAATTATGTTCAGTAGTTTCAGAGGAGAAGATTTTTGAAAATTGTTAACGGACGACAGACGACGACGGACGCCAAGTGATGGCAATAGCTCACATGGACCTTTGGTCCAGGTGAGCTAAAAAATAAGAAATTAGGGGTCAAAGGGCCAAAAATGTCAATATATAAAAAGATTTTTTTCTATTAAATTTTGATGTAAATTTATATGTCTTGTATGTGTCAAATTTTCATTTTAAAGTACACCACAGGATGCACGTGTAAAAAAGCTTTGTAAGTCCACTATGGACTGCATATGACAAAAGCAATAGACTACCCATATTGGGCTTCCAAAATTTACTCACATATTCTGTGGATGTGCTGGCAACACACATGATGCCACAGTCATGAGAAACTCACCTTCTTATGGCCAGGTGTGTCAAAATTTTTTTATTCCTGAAAATACCTATTTGATAGGTGATCAAGGCTATCCATTGGATTCATGGCTGTTAAAAAGTAACAAGCCAATGGAAAACTCACTGATCAGCAAACAAGATTCGACAAGCGTTTGTTAGCTAAAAGGCAACTCATTGAACAAACTTTTGGAATCTTAAATAGCAGATTCTAGAAGCGAAAATTTATGGACTTAGATATTACAAATGATATTCCAATCTTAGTAAGTGCTCCATGCACACTACACAATGTTTGTTCTGATCTTTTAGCTGAAATTGATTTTTTCCTGGAGTTAGATGATGGAGATGTTGGACAACAAAGCAATGTTCACCACAATAGTGTGTCGGGCGTTGCTATCCACCACATCTTCGACCCTATGAAGTCTTTAGTAGAGCATAATGAGCTGAACATTTACGCAAGCAACAGCTTTTCTCTATCTGCAATAGTTTTCATTCTATAGGCCAAAAAAAACCTATTTTTCACATTTGAGGGGCTGTAACCCCTATAAGGGGTCATCTGACAACTTTGACCCTATGAAGACTTTTGTAGAGCTTAATGAGCTGAACATTTAAGCAAGCAACAGCTTTTCTCTATCTACAATAGTTTTCATTCTATAGGCCAAAAACACTATTTTTCGCCTTTAAGGGGCTGTAACCCCTATAAGGGGTCATCTGACAACTTCGACCCTATGAAGACATTTGTAGAGCTAAATAAGCTGAACATTTAAGCAAGCAACAGCTTTTCTCTATCTGCAATAGTTTTCATTCTAAAGGCCAAAAACATGCTAAAACGATATTTTTCACCTTTAAGGGGCTGTAACCCCTACAAGGGATCATCTGACAACTTCGCCAAAATGGTTAGTTAGTAAGTTATTGCTTTACTCCCAAGCAGCGCGATTTCGGCTATATCCGGGAGATGAACATGAAAGTGGTGATACAATGAACATGAAATGATGATGAAGTGGAGGAAAGGGGACACAAGGCCAATCGGGAAGAAAAGTTTTGACTGCCACTGGAAAAAGGAGTGATGGGTAGGGACGGGAAATTTTGCCTCCTGCATGGGAATCCTACGAGTTCTACTCTTACCGAGACCTGCAGCAGGGTTCTTTAACGTGCGAGGAACGTGACATTTTTCCCAACACGGTGCACCACTATGGTTTGCGGTCAGGTTTTCCGCATTATCGCCTGACGACCCCGCATCCCTCGATGTCAGGGCTGCCCCATTCAACCACCTGGGGCACACACCCCAGTCGCTTTGTGGGCAAAGCGGCCTGACCCCGATGTCAGGTTTCTGAGCGCTCTATAGTGGACTTTTACCGACAAGTTTAGCGCTGCTGCGGGCCTATTCGCCTCCCGGGCCCCGCACGGGACTTCGCCAAAATGGAGACTATTGTAGAACTTTTGATGCTGAAGCAGTAGGGTGGCATCAGATTTCATCTATCTCTCATATTTTTTTGATTTACAAGCCAAAAACAGTAGTCTGGACTATTTTTAGTAACAGTGGCCATGTTTTTTGACGGATCAAAAATTGAAACACAAGTTTGGTGCAGGACACCCTAAGGATCATTCATACCAAGTTTCATTAAATTCTGTTCAGTAGTTTCAGAGGAGAAGATTTTTTAAAAATTGTTAACAGACGACGACGACGACGACGGACGCCAAGTGATGGTAATAGCTCACATGGACCTTCAAAAACCTTTTCATAAATGTGACTAGAAACAACTTGTATCTTTTAAAAAATAAGATTTTTTTTCAACAACAATATTGTGTATATGTTAACGTCAATTTGGTCCTTATAAGAAACCATCAAACACATCATTGAAGCAATTGGTTGTAGCCATTTGGTCATTGTGCATTTGTCCGATATCTGCCATCCGTTCATCCTCTTTTGCCTGAAGTTCCTAGCTTAAACAACTTATTGCATTCATCACCCTGACCTCACTTTTAAGCTTTTAAGATGCTGCCTTGTCCTTGCTCTTTCCATAAGGACTTTTTTCTTCAACATTCAAAGCTTCTGTAGTACTATCATTAGTGCTATAGTCCGAGTCAGGTAAATTCTGCGCACGGTTTTCTTTTTTATTTTAAAACTGCTTACCAGAATCACTCGAGTTGTCTCAAATTCCTTAGATCGTTTTTGTCCAACTTTGTTGGCAGCAATTGTTTGCCTGATCACCGCCTTTTAAATCATAGATTGTTTACGGGGATTTATAATGGGACATCCGCTATTGTTTTTCTTTGTTGTCAAGTGGAAGTGACGGCGGTGATACAATATTTACATCAGTAATCTTAGCACCGGAGCGACACCTGTTAGTGCAGGTGCTTTTTTGGATTGCTTTTTCGTTCTTCTCGGACTTTTATGCCAAATCTAAGGTAAGCAATAGAGATGTTGACAACAAAGCAGACGAAAATACACAAAATATATTTGCAGTTCAGCAACACAGTTTATAGGCTAGTTTTTAATGATTTAACATTAAAAATGGCAAATTAAAGTCATAGACATTAGTTAAGAGTCTGCAGGTATATAAAATATAAAAACAATTGCACCAAAAAGCAAAATGCTATCAAAATAAAATATGTTACATAAACCCAACTTGCCATGGAAATGTCAAAATATATTTATGTCATGTTACAGAGGGCAGCTACCAACAACATCGAAATTGACCCCTTACACTTTATAGTGAATGAGTTTGTGTTTTATGCCCGTGCAACGCTATATAGGTTATTTACAGGCGATGAACATGAAAAGGATGATAAAATGAACATGAAATGATGATGATAAATGAAATATGGAGATGGGGTGGGAAACAAAGGACCAGTAAATTTTGAAGAACCACAGGAAAAAGGGGAGAGATGGGTAGGGGCGGAAAATTTAGCCTATGCGGTGCACTACTGGGCGGTCCACAAAGGGGTCTTTTACGTGCATGAAGCGTGGCACTCTCCACACACGTTGGCCCACTATGGTCGGCGGTCAGGGTTTCCGTATTATAGACCTGACAACCCCCGCGGACGAGGGCTACCCTATTCAGCCACCTAGGGTACACACTTGGTCGCTCTGTGGGCTGAGCACTGACCCGACGTCAGAATCCCAAGACCCTTAGTCGCCTCTTACGACAAGCTAGGCTCTGCTGCGGGCCTATTCGCCACCCGGGCCCCGCACGGGACTACACTTTATAGATAAAACTCCCTTTGAAAAAGTCCACATTAGTTTCTGCAAATTTACACTTGGGACAAGGAAAACTTCATCGAATTTAGGGGCACGTTTAGAATTGGGAAGGGTTCCTATTGAAAATTATATTTTGAAACAATCACTTTTATATTTGGCAAGATTATATACTGATGATTTAAATCCATTATTATAAGAAGCATTTGATCTTTCAAAATCTCTTGATTCAGAAGGTGTTTACTCTTGGTATACATATATTAAAAATGCATTTGAGGACCAAGATCTTCTGGACACTATATCCAACTGCAAATGTCTAAAAGGTGTTAAAAAATAAAATTAACTATTAAAGATAAGACCTTTGACTATTATCATAACCTTTATATAAATAAGATAGAGAAAATAGATATAAACAGCAAACTCTTCTTGTATAAGAATTTAAAACCCTTAACAGAACCTAAATTTTATCTTTCATATAATGATTTTTCAATTAGGAATATTTTTACAAAACTTCGTATAAGTGACCATAATTTGGAAATTGAGAGAGGTCGCTCAAAATAAATAGAGATGAAAGATTATGCAAATTTTGCAAAGTAGTAGAAGATGAAGAACACTTTATTTTAAAATGTTCGAAAAATGAGAATATCAGACAAGCTCTCTTTGGAGATATTAAAAAAGACTAACAATTTCCCTGATCTTCCAGATGATCAAAAGATTAATTATCTTTTGAATCCTAAAACCTTTAGACGGCTTCTTTTTAAAACGGTCATATGAACTGAGGACAGAAGACTTTTGATAACATGCCTACTTCATATAAACATAATGTCTACTTGCACTCAATGGCATGTTTATTTTTATACAATTATAATGTTAAATTGTTCAGTACAATATTTTGTATTCTGTATTTTGATCATGCTATATTTGTGCTTGTATATATGTTACTGCAGCCCTAGTTTTTAGGGTTAATAGTTTGGAATAAGGTTATTGTAAGCAACATTATAATTTCAGTCCTTAATAAATGAAAAGTATCCTGTCAGCTGCCTTTTATTAGCTCACCTGGCCAAAGGCCATGTGAGCTTATGCCATCACTGTGCGTCCGTCGTCTGTCGTCCGTTAACAATTTCAAAAATCTTCTCCTCTGAAACTACTAGACCAATTTAACTGAAACTTTGCAGGAATGGTATATGACATGTTGGCAACAAACGATCCTCATTTTGAAATGATTCGTTAAAAAAACATGGCTGCTGTTAATAAAAATAGAACATAGGGTAAAACCACTTAAAATGGCTGATAACTCAGCAACCATAAGAGATAGAAAAACATCTGAAGTATCATAGACTCTTCAGAATTAAAAGCTCTACAAAAGTTTCCATTGGGTCGAAGTTGTCAGAGGAACCCTCATAGGGGTTATGGCCCTTTAAAGGTCAAAAATAGCCTTTTTTCATGTTTTTATACGACCGCAAAAAATTTGCGGACGTATTATGGTATGATGGTGTCGTCGTTGTCGGTGTCTGTTAACTTTTTAGTGTTTCAACAATAACTTTAGTTCCAGTTATCCAATTGCTATGAAACTTGACAATGATGTTCCTTACCATAAAAGGATGAATGGGATTGATTTTGGGGGTCCCCCCATTTTTCGTTTAGAAATTAGGGGCCAAAAATACTGCTTTTTTGTTTGTTTCCACAATAACTTTAGTTCTAGTTATCCGATTGCTATGAAATTTGACAGTGATGTTCTTTACCATACAAGGATGAATGGGATTGATTTTGGGGGTCCCCCCTTTTTTGTTTCGAAATTAGGGGCCCAAAAGGGGCAAAAAATTCAAATATTTTACTTGTTTCCACCATAACTTTGGTCCTAGTTGGCCTATTGATGTGAAATTTGTCAAGAATGTTTCTTACAATAAAAGAATGAACCTGAATTTTTTCTCCCCCTTTTTCTCTGAGTAATTAGGGGCCAAAAGGGGCCAAAATAAAAACTTTGTTATTTGTGGTCCGATTTTGATAATTTTTTTGCATGTTTGTTCTTGTCAAATAGCGGATACAAAATTAAGAATTTATTTTTGCGACCCCCCATTTTTCCCCCTATTACGTAATTAGGGGCCAAATGGGGCCAAAATCGAAACTTTTTTATTTATGGTCAGATTTTGAAATTTTTTTTTGCAAGTTTATTCTTGTCAGGTAGCGAATCCCAATTTGAGAATTAATTTTTGCGACCACTCCTTTTTTCACTTGTTTTGTAATTAGGGGCCAAAAGGGGCCGTAATCAAAACTTTTTTATTTCTGGTTTGTTTTTGAACATTTATTTTGCAAGTTTATTTTTGTCAAGTAGCGAATCCAAATTTGAGAATTTATTTTGGTGACCCCCATCCGTTTTTCACCTTTTATGTAATAAGGGGCCAAAATCTAAACTTTTTTAATTCTTGTCCGATTTTGACAATTTTTTTTGCAAGTTTATTCGTGTCAAGTAGCAGATATATTTTTGTGTCCCCTTTTTTTACTGTTACGTTATTAGGGACCAAAGGGGGCCAAAAACTTTTTTATTTCTGGTCCGATTTTGAAAATTTTTTTGCGTGTTTGTTCTTGTCAAATAGCGGATACAAAATTAAGAATTAATTTTTGCGACCCCCCTTTTTCCCCCTATTACGTAATTAGGGGCCAAATGGGGCCAAAATCGAAACTTTTCTTATTTGTGGTCCGATTTCAAAAAACAATTTTTGCAAATTTATTCTTGACAGGTAGCAATTCTAAATTTAAGAATAAAATTTTTGGGGCTGTAATCATAATTTAAAAAAAAAATTCTGGTTTGATTTTTAATTTTTTCCCCAAACATTATTCTTTTAAAGAGTAGAATACAACATTCAAAATTTATATTTTTACCCCCTGGGTTGAAAGTCCATCAGAGAAGCATGTGACAAAAACCTTTGTCAGTCCACCATGGGCTGCATGTGACCAGAGCATTAGACTATCCATATTAGGCCTAAAACGTACAGGGTTCAACATGTTGCGGTCGTATCATGCTGCGCTCGGCGAAGCTTTTTATTGCTCTATAGAATGAAAACTATTGCAGATAGAGAAAAGTTGTTGCTTGCAAAAATGTTCAGCTCATTTAGCTCTACAAAAGTCTACAAGGGTCGAAGTTTTCACACGACCCCTTATAGGAGTTACAGAACCTTATAGGCAAAAAATAGTGTTTTGGCCTATAAAATGAAAACTATTGCAGATAGAGAAAAGCTGTTGGCTGCTTAAATGCTCAGCTCGTTTAGCTCTACAAAAGTCGTCATAGGATCCAAGTTGTCAGATGACCCCTTATAGGGGTTACAGCCCCTTAAAGGCGAAAAATAGCGTTTTTGGCCTATAAAATGAAAGCTATTGCATATTGCAGATAGGGAAAAGCTGTTGCTTGCTTATTTGTTCAGCTCATTTAGCTCTACAAAGTTCTTCATAGGGTTGACATCAAGACCAGGTGAGCGATTCAGGCTCCTGTGAGCCTCTTGTTTTTATAGCAAATTATCTTTTCCTGTAGCATGACAGATGCATGGTAAAATGCTATAGAATTTTAATATAGCACAAAATAAAATAAAATGTTACTACTGTTACCAAGTTGCGGCATGTATAAGTAACTTGGTGCATAAACTACTTCATAGTATAAATTACCCACCTTGGCCCCGTGCGGGGCCCGGGTGGCGAATAGGCCCGCAGCAGAGCCTAGCTTGTCGTAAGAGGCGACTAAGGGTCTTGGGATTCTGACGTCGGGTCAGTGCTCAGCCCACAGAGCGATCAAGTGTGTACCCTAGGTGGCTGAATAGGGTAGCCCTCGTCCGCGGGGGTTGTCAGGTCTATAATACGGAAACCCTGACCGCCGACCATAGTGGGCCAACGTGTGTGGAGAGTGCCACGCTTCATGCACGTAAAAGACCCCTTTGTGGACCGCCCAGTAGTGCACCACATAGGCTAAATTTTCCGACCCTACCCACCTCTCCCCTTTTTCCTGTGGTTCTTCAAAATTTACCGGTCCTTTGTGTCCCCCCCCCCATCCCCATATTTCATTTATCATCATCATCCCATGTTCATTTTATCATTCTTTTCATGTTCATCGCCTGTAAATAACCTATATAGCGTTGCACGGGCGTAAAACACCAACTCACTCACTCACTCAAAATTTACCGGTCCTTTGTTTCCCACCCCATCTCCATATTTCATTTATCATCATCATTTCATGTTCATTTTATCATCCTTTTCATGTTCATCGCCTGTAAATAACCTATATAGCGTTGCACGGGCGTAAAACACCAACTCACTCACTCACTCACCCACCTTGGCTTAGGCCAATAATATATATTATAATTATATCCTCTATCCTCGTCCCCTCCCGACCTAAGCTGTGGTTCCATACACCAATGGTCCTTTAAGAAACTGTCTGATCTAGCGGTTCACAAAAATAAAAAATATCAAAAGGACCACCACATGCACCAAGAGCTACGAAATGCAGCTACTCCCTACCTGTTTTGTTAGTCCTCTCAAAAACTTTGTTAAACAATTTTGGTAAAATATGTTCTTTTATTTTTTGTTCAACTTCCTACTTACCATTTGGCAAAATATTTTGTCTAAATTTTTCCAATAAATTAATAATGGCATCAATTTATATACATTGTACAAATATAGTATTTAATATAAAAGTAAGCAAGGTGGTCGGTCATATGGGGAGTTGGCTACTTTTTAAATTTTCTATTAAATGAATGAGAGAGACTGGAAATTTATGAAGGTCCAGGTGAGCTATTGCCATCACTTGGCGTCCGTCGTCGTCGTCCGTCGTCGTTAACTTTTCTTTGAAAATCTTCTCCTCCTAAACCACTAAAGGGATTGCTTTGAAACTTTGCACACTTCATCTATGGGATGTCCTCTACCAAGATTGCACAAATGGTGACCACTGTCCAAACAACATGGCCGCCGTAACTTAAAATAGACTAGGGGGATCAGACTACTGTTATTGGCTTGTAAATCAAAAAGTATAAGAGATAGATGAAATCTGATGCCACGCTACTGCTTCAGCTCTACAAAAGTCTTCATTGAGTCGAAGTTGTCAGATGACCCCTTATAGGAGTTATGGCTCCTTAAAGGTGAAAAATAGCATTTTTTCATGTTTTTGGCCTATAGAATGAAAACTATTGCACATAGAGAAAAGCTGTTGCTTGCTTAAATATTCAGCTCATTTACCTCTACAAAATTCTCCATAGGGTTGAAGTTGTCGGATGACCCCTTATAGGGGTTACAGCCCCTTAAAGGCAAAAAAAGAGTGTTTGTGACCTATAGAATAAAAACTATTGCATATAGAGAAAAACTGTTGCTTAAATGATCAGCTCATTTAGCTCTACCAAAGTTGTCATAGGGTTGAAGTTGTCAGATGATCCCTCATAGGGGTTTCAGCCCCCAAAGGCGACAAATAGTATTTTTGCCCAAAAAAAATGAAAACTATAAGCTGTTGCCTGCTTAAATGTTCAGCTCATTTAGCTCTACAAAATTCTCCATAGGGTCGATGTTGTCAGATGACCCTTTTTAGGTGTTACAGTCCCTTAGAGGCAAAAAATAATGTTTTTGGGCTAAATAATGAAAACTATTGCAGATAGGGAAAAGCTGTTGCTTGCTTAAATGTTCAGCTCATTTAGCTATACAAAAGTCTCCATATGGTCATAGTCCCGTGCGGGGCCCGGGTGGCGAATAGGCCCGCAGTAGTGCCTAGATTGTCGTAAGAGGCGACTAAGGGTCTTGGGATTCTGACGTCGGGTCAGTGCTTAGCCCACAGAGCGACCAAGTGTGTACCCTAGTTGGCTGAATAGGGTGGCCCTCGTCTGCGGGGGTTGTCAGGTCTATAATACGGAAACCCTGACCGCCGACCATAGTGGGCCAACGTGTGTGGAGAGTGCCACGCTTCATGCACGTAAGAGACCCCTTTGTGGACCGCCAAGTAGTGCACCACATACTTAGGCTAAATTTTCCGCCCCTACCCTTTTCCTGTGGTTCTTCAAAATTGACCGGTCCCTTTGTGTCCCAACCCGTCCCCATATTTCATGTATCATCATCATTTCATGTTCATTTTGTCATCCTTTTCATGTCCATCGCCTGTAAATAAACTATATAGCGTTGCACGGGCGTAAAACACCAACTCATTCACTCACCATATGGTCATAGCTGTGAGATGACCCCTTATAGGGATAACAGCCCCTGAATAAACATTTTTTTCATTTTTTGGCTTATATAATGAAAATTATATCCGATAAAGAAATGTGGTTGCTACCTTTAATGTTCATTTCATTAGAAGCTCTTAATAAAAGTCTCTATAGAGTCAAAGTGTACAGACGGCCCTTAAAATAACATTTTGCACGTTTATGGCTTACAGAATGAAAACTATTGCTGTAAGAGAAAAGCTGTTGCTTGCATAAATGTTCAGCTTATTCAGCTCTACAAAGTTCCTCATAGGGTTGACATCAAGACCAGGTGAACGATTCAGGCTCCTGGGAGCCTCTTATTATGTATACACATAGCAATTTATTTTAAATGTCTGGCATTTGTTGACAATATATTACTCCATATTTTGAGTTATAAAAGAGGGTCCAAAATATTTTAAAGTAAATAAAAAAGACCACCTATTTCTTTATGTATTTGTACATTATAATGGGTAGATATTTAGTTTAAATATAGTAAATTGACTAATTAATGATTAATTATGATTCTGAAAACATTAAATTATTGAAATGACCTATGAAGGGCACTGTGATAGGAATTAAGACTATTTGGTTGGGAAGGACAAAAGGACATATTTTTGGACCCTTTGACTAAAAGAAGTACATGTACAATATGTATCAACACTGGTGAAGGCCTTCTTGTTGGTCAATTTTAATTTAAAAAAAATATATGTATAACAGCATGATTAAATCAATAAATAATCTTCTACAGAAAGAACATGATCCACTATTACATATATATGCAAATACCATATTTGGCCTTAAATTCAATCAAAGTTAAATATACTTCTTGCTATACTGAAACAGCTTTAAATCTTAGATAAAAATGACAACAAAGTGACGCGCGTCTCGCCCACCCAAGACCCACCTGAGGCGGTTACAGTTATATAGTTAAAATATCTGTGTTCTTTAAAATAAGTTTGTACAAGTCTAAGAACATATAGAGATGAACCAACCTTTTGCCTATAGATTTTTGATTAGAAATATATTTATTTGATCAATATCATGAAATGAAATGAAATAAAAAAAAACATCTGGCAACAGGATGCTCCACATATAAAAGGGCAAAAAACCTATGACAAAATTGGCAGGTTTTGAACAATTTTCTTTGAACTTTGCTCAAGAACCCCCCCCCCCCCCCCCCTGATAGTTAACATTTAGGAATTTTAAGGTATAATAAAAATGTACCATTTGTGATTACTTTTAGCCCATAAGTGTTTGAACAAGATTGCTACGCTTAGCAATGTGTCCCCCGCCGCCGCATGAAAGTTGTGTGGTATGTAAATTCGATCGATATATTCTCTGAGAAACGATAGAAATTGGTTGTTTCGGAGACAAAATCATTCAGTCAAAACGAGGAAAGAAACCAGTGAACGTTAAAAGTTTAACAAATGATCATGTATTTTTGTCCTCAGAAAAATGTTCACTATTTCCTATTAACATCTCCTTCTTTCTGGTCTCCTGTGGCCACGACATTCTGCTCATCTCCTTTTCTTTGATCTCCTTTGGCCACGAAATTCTGATCTTTGATCTATCTCATCAAAGCTGTCATACCCTGCACAAAGGGCCGTTAGTACCTCTTGACTACAGTCAAGGTCCATCTTCAATTTCTTACAGCTCTCTTGCGCATTGTATAAGTCACATCTAGCCTAAGAGAATTTAGATTGGAGACTTTTATTTTCCCTTTTCAGTGTCAATCATTGCTAAGTTGTCTTTCATGACTGTGCTCACGTTATTAGCTCAGTCTATATTTCGAATATGCCCGCAGCAGCGCTAAGCTTGTCGGTAAAAGTCGTTTAAAGAGCGCTCTAAAACCTGACATCGAGTCAAGCCGCTTTGCCCACAATGCGACCGGGATGTGTGCCCCAGGTGGTTGAATGGGGCAGCCCTGACATCGAGTGATGCGGGGTCGTCAGGCGATAATGCGGAAAACCTGACCACAAACCATAGTGGCGCACCGTGTTGGGAAAAAATGTCACGTTCCTCGCACGTTAAAGAACCCTTCTGCAGGTCTCGGTAAGAGTAGGACCCGTAGGATCCCCATGCAGGAGGCTAAATTTCCCGTCCCTACCCATCACTCCTTTTTTCAGTGGCAGTCAAAACTCTCCTACCCGATTGACCTTGTGTCCACAGTTTCTCCACTTCATCATCATTTCATTTTATCACCACTTTCGTGTTCATCTCCCGGATATAGCCGAAATCGTGCTGCTTGGGAGTAAAGCAATAACGAACATACTAACTGTCTACATTTCGTTAGTTAGTTAGTTCTTGCTTTACTCCCAAGCAGCACAATTTCGGCTATATCCGGGAGATGAACATGAGAGTAGTAAACAATGAACATGAAATGATGATGAAGTCTATATTTCGACTCATGTGAGTGCAGACTTAATTTATTATGTCTCTGATTTCATTCAACCTTGCACTGTTCACATTTCCCTGCCCCTGTAGTTGATTTGATTTAAACATATTTTATTTGCAAAATAATACAAAAAGGTATTAGACACAATTATCCTACTAATGAAGTCTTTACCTATTCAATACAATACAATATATCTATAACATTGAAGGCATGCAAATCAAATTCAGTTCTCCGGTATGACTGATTTGTTTTTGTCATTTTCTCTGGACTATGGGACACTGGGATTGGCCATATTTAAGCTCGGGATTTCTGGATTTGGGCAATTTAAGTTCGGGATTCCAGGATAAAATTATATCGAGACTCGGGATATCAGTTTTTTAAGCTCGATTGACTCTAACAAAATGTTGACAGAGGGGAGCAAGTCCCTGTAATCCAGGATTAATATATACGACTGTACAAAATCTATCAATTATTACTAGTAGAATCAGCAACAGTCTGCAAAATTTGCGTGACTCGCTTCACTCGGCATTTCTGTAAATATTCATTCACTCTTTTTGATACTCTACTGCCCCCCCCCTCCCCCCCAAAAAAAAAATCAGCGATAGCTGGAAATTGTGAATGTCATATGACTTCAAGATATCCCTTAGTAGATTTCGAACACTAGTATAGAATTGAATTTGGAGTGAAAGGAGAGGAAGCACTACGGACTGAACATTACAGTCTGTGCCGTTTGGTTTGTTAACAAAAAATAAAATAGTAAGATATTCAGTGAAAAAACTATCAACCGTAAACATGACTCTAAGTAAAATGTCTTAAAAAGTTAAAATTGAAAGAGATTCTTTGTCAACGTAGAGCAACAGTAAACTACTGGCAGAACACTTCTTCTTAAGAGTAAACCAGTTCTACTTGTCGTTTTTCCTGGTTTTTTTCTGTCGACATCAATTATTATACACATCTTTTCTTGTATCTATTGCGACTGTTGTTCTTGTCACGTTGATTTTTTTTTTTCGTTCGCATTTTTTATACAACCAACCATGCAACAGTTGTACCCATGTGGGTTCCGGGTGGTGAATTTAATTTTATAATAAAAAAAGAAAATCCTGGACCCAAACGCCTGTGGTCATTTCATGTAATCTATCACCCCTTTCATGTTCATTTCCCGAAATCGTGTTGCTTGGAAATTTATTTTGCATTAACAGTAGCCAGTAATACTAGTACCCTGTTGCACCATCTTGAACATATTTGTCCAAAAAGTCTGTAAATATACTGTTTGCCCACTATAAAGAGTATAAAAAAACCTAGAGTATCATATCGAGTGTTCTGTGTATTTCTTACTTCATGAATACAATAAGAACCTCTATTGAAGTTGTCCCGTAATATTCATTAAACGATCATAAAACTGGGCTAGGAAGGAATCTATTCGTTATTAAAAGTATGCCATGCTAACCAATAATGTTTTTTTTAATATCAAAAACTAAATTGAATTACTTTTAAAATATCATTGTTTAAGACTTATCTCTATTCATCATTCGAATAGCTGTATTAATTGATAATTATACTGATAATCTGTATGATCTATTAAAAATTCCAAATATCGCAGCACGGGCCCTCATTGTGATAAGAACTTGAATCTATATCGTGAGTGAGTGAGTTGGTGTTTTACGCCCGTGCAACGCTATATAGGTTATTTACAGGCGATGAACATGAAAAGGATGATAAAATGAACATGAAATGATGATGATAAATGATATATGGGGATGGGGTGGGACACAGAGGAACGGTAAATTTTGAAGAACCACAGGTAAAGGGGAGAGATGGGTAGGGGCGGAAAATTTAGCCTATGTGGTGCACTACTTGGCGGTCCACAAAGGGGTCTTTTACGTGCATGAAGCGTGGCACTCTCCACACACGTTGGCCCACTATGGTCGGCGGTCAGGGTTTCCGTATTATAGACCTGACAACCCCCGCGGACGAGGGCTACCCTATTCAGCCACCTAGGGTACACACTTGGTCGCTCTATGGGCTGAGCACTGACCCGACGTCAGAATCCCAAGACCCTTAGTCGCCTCTTACGACAATCTAGGCTCTGCTGCGGGCCTATTCGCCACCCGGGCCCCGCACGGGACGAATCTATATCGTTGTTTTTAGAGTGGATAAACGAAATCAGCACGAAAATGGATGTAATCAATTAATTTTAATTACTAAGAAATCTAAAAACTATAAATACGCCTTTTACAAATGTCGTATTAGAAATGCCCTCATCTATGAAATGAAATAGTTACCACTTATATAATTTCGCAATGGAATAACTTGTTTGAATTTTTTATCAGTTGCATTATCAAAGTTTAACCTGGATGGTGCATTTTTTTTAATCTAAAGACAATTAATTTTTATTTTTAGAGATTATCTAACATCACTTTAATTTTTGAATTTACATTTTTTTTTAAATATTCTATCTTTTAACGTATTTGTTGTAATCTTTTTTTCAACATCATATGAAAAATATAATTGTTTTTAAAAAAGTCCTGTCTACAAATTTCTAACTGCTCAATCTAACGACATTTGTACAACTACCATATATTTCTACTAAAATACCATTTATATACAGTATATACGATTTCCATATCAAGCTAGTGGTCCGATCTTATCTACTAGTATGACAGATAAAATATCAAATACGTGTGAATTGGCTGCCACAGTGGAAGACTTTACAAAAATTGCCCTTTACTCGATTTTTGAACGAAAATGGAAGCAATTTATTCAAATCACAAAATTTTCATTTTTACATATTCTTATTCTGCAGAAGGTCTATTTTGAAACATAATTATAAGGAAATTTACATTATGTAGTTTTTAGTCTATATTCGACCTCAAACATCCGACTCCGTTCATTTTCGAATTTTCTTACAATGAATTGTATGGAGAAATAGGTACCCTACTTTAAATGAAAATGGAAGCAATTTCTATACACCATGGAATAATAAAAATTATATCATCGGAAAGAAGGAAAATTTTTCTATTCAAATATAACTATAAGATTATTTTACATCGAAAACTAATCCCACAATAGAATTTGTTTTAAAAAGTCCTACATATTTCATGTAAAATATTTTATCAGTGTCGAGCTGTTATCTAACGCATGCGCAATAGTGAGTGAGTGAGTGAGTTGGTGTTTTTCGCCCGTGCAACGCTATATAGGTTATCTACAGGCGATGAACATGAAAAGGATGATAAAATGAACATGAAATGATGATGATAAATGAAAAATGGGGGTAAGTGGGACACAAAGGGCCGGTACATTTTGAAGAACCACAGAAAAAGGGGAGGGATGGGTAGGGGCGGAAAATTTAGCCTATGTGGTGCACTACTTGGCGGTCCACAAAGGGGTCTTGTACGTGCATGAAGCGTGGCACTCTCCACACACGTTGGCCCACTATGGTCAGCGGTCAGGGTTTCCGTATTATAGACCTGACAACCCCCGCGGACGAGGGCCACCCTATTCAGCCATCTAGGGTACACACTTGTCTCCGATTGTTGACCATGAATGCCGCCGAAAGCGAAATCACACCGGGCGCAATTCAATGAATTCCCAGATAGCAAAGAATTGTTGGGCCAACGTTGGTATTTGGTTGGCATCCTCGTTGGCCCTCCGTTGGCAAACTGTAATGGCCCAACATCATCTTGCTCATCGGCCCCACGTCATTACCAACGGTTGGTTTTCTGTTGGCCCAACAACTTTTTGCCAACATGATTACTGTCTGCCAACATGTTGCCAACCATGTTTTCCTGTTGGCTTTATGTTGGGCCAACCAGTTATCAACCTTTACCCTCTAATTAGATTTGTTTGTTTTGTGTTGGTTCTACTTTCTCCTGATAATCTCTTTTGGTCTGGTTCTAAATAAGTTCTTTGTCAAGAGTTCTTGTGTGATATAAAAGACAATTAAAGTAGACAACGGCAGGTGCATGTTTACCGTTGGCTGTTTATTTCAGTTTTTTTGTAGTAATCTATTTTTGCTTCATGTTCATTATAATTCAACATTAAAGCAAATGTTTGATAATCCCATGGGTATTTTCATTACTCAGAAAGTTCAAAACTATCAAAACACCTTGCTATACTTAGATATCGTTACATTTGTACATAGTGTTATCAGTCACTATAAAACCATTCTTCAATATATACAGGTACCTATAGAATTATTTGTACAATTTTATCAATCCTTTTCTATTCTAACAGAATCACCTATTTATCCTGGTGATTTGGTGTATAAAATTTCATGAAGTTTTAAATTAAGGTTCCAGAGAAATCAATTACATCTAGAAAATTTTGCCCAACAGAGATATACCAGCATTACTGTGCCATCAATTAAGTTAACTGAATCACTACAACTTGACTCAACATTTCAGCTTTTCTGGAAATCAACAATATTGAAGTTCATAGAGCATTGCTTATCTCTCATTTCAAGACATTTTTGGACTTGTACCTTGACTCGTCAAAAAGATTCAGAAATTATAATTTTATATTTTTATATTTCTTTATTTATTTGATTGTTTTCAGCAGCTGCCTTTCTTTCTTTTTCCAATATTCTTCTTTTTCTTCCACCATCACGGTCTTTGGCATACCTGAGCCAGTCTTTAATAATGTTATTAACATCATGGTCTGTTGCTGTGGCAGTCAGTCGATTTCTTCTTACTGACTCTAAAATGAGAAATGTCACTATAAATGTCTTAGTTGAAAAAAAAGAATAATTCAAGTAAAACTGTTATTAATAGATATTATTTAGAAATACATGAAAGAAGATATAACAGTGGTCCCATGTCAACTGTCTGTCACAGGTCACAGTATTATTTTGGAAAGAATATATTAGTAACTTCAAACAGAAATAGTTGCATCAAATATAAAGTACCAATGATATAAGGACTTAGCATGTTGTAAATATTAGAGCACTTAAACACTCCTATGTGTAATACATGTATAACCATGATCACTGATATGAGTAAAACTTTCACCAAAATAGTAATATGGTATCAAAATAAGAAGATGTCCAAGGTATAAATGATCAAACGACTTAGAATAAATTTCAAAAATCATCCTTGAGAACTATAGGCTTGAGTGTGCTTTTTTTTAATGTATTGACAGACGCTCAGCAATTCTTTGCCTTTCACCATCAATGCAATAGTAAAAGTATGTCTCGCCTGCCAGTACCATCACCAAAATCAACTACATTTGTACCTAAGCTTCCATTTCTTGAATTAAACACAAAAAGTGTTTGTATACCAAATATCAGTTGCTTAATACTTTTCAAGCAATTCATCGTCCACAAAAGTCTTAAAAAAAAGTTTAATGCCTGAAAAAAGACCAAAGTTCACAGAGTCACTAGAGTGTGGATATGGGGTCAGGGTCACACAGCATGGTGACAGTTAACCTCAACTGTCTGTATACCCAATATCAGATGCTAAGCTTTTGTACTTTTTAAGCAATTCATCGTAAAAAAAAATCTTACAAAAAAGTTTACGGCCTGAAAAAAGACCTAAGTTCACAGAGTCACTCACTGGAGTGTGAAAATGGGGTCGGGGTCACAAGGCATGGTGACAGTTGCATCAACAATAACCTCAACTGTCTGTATAACCAATATCAGATGCCTAGCTATTATGCTTTTCAATCAGTTCACCATCCACAAGTCTTACAAAAAAATCTATGCCATTGTCATCGCCACCAGAAAGTAAAACGTATGTCTTGCTTCCACGACTTCTTTTCTGATTGGAAATTCATAATATTCAGTCAAAAATTACTGGAGTTATGGCCTTCAAACCTTTTTTGAATTATGGATTTTCTCACCTCTTTTAAAAATTAGTCAAAATTACCCTCATATTTCAAAATCTTCTTTTTTGCAAAAAATTTCAAAATTGCAAAGAAAAGGACAGTTGTACTTACTTCTTATTAGATCCACAAGTCTGCTATTTCCAATGGCTGTTTTGTCTCCCTGCCCTTTCCAATTAAAATTAAGGGCTAACTGGTTTGAAATGGTATATCGTAACAGCCTTCTGGTGCAATCTTGAGTGGTTTCTCCACCTATGGTTCCTAGATGGTTGGTCTGAAAGTATCATAACACTCTACAGTAGTTTTTTTTTTTTAAATAGCAAATTAAGGTAGTAGACCTGGGGTAAGGGACATAACTCTTTCAAACAGACCAGAGGTCATTTGAATGTTTTATATTCAAGTTATTTTCCAAACATTTTGTTGATGCTGATCAGGCTTTGTTTTCAGAGCATTTCTGTGTATAATGTTTCCTTGCATTTCAAAAATAAAACAAAATCATAACATTTTATAAACAAGTCTTTGTAAGTTTAAAATTCTAATCTAATATTAAAAGTGAATGAAATTCAATGATTTAACAATAAAAAAGTCCTACCAAAACATAAGCACAACACAATGAATATCCATGCTTATTTCTGCCAGGTTTCTAAAGCAACTTTCTCAAGTCAATAGTTAGAACATTACATTGAGATGCAGAAAATCACAAATAACATGTTTACATGTCAAATTTTGTTGTCTGCTGCTAGGGAAAATTTTGTATGGGGAAGGAAATGAATTGGTATGGTCAAAGTTGCATATGGTTATCTCGCCCCGAAGAAATGATGTCCTTAATATTATTAAAATACGAAAATTGTTTCAAATATTTCGTAAATTGAACAAATAAGTCATAATTAATGGTAGTGTGTATTAAAAGACAGTTTTTAATTCATTCTTTTAGAATTTGAGATTATTTCACCCCTATTCTCTTGATTTTTGGTATGCCTATGATACCTTTAAAATGAAATATCTATACAAATGGACGGTGAATTTGTCTAATTTTTGGTGTAATGTTGCTTTTTCATGATACTAACAAAGTGTTTATTTTTCTTAAAAAACGACTGATAGGCTTTTAAGAAAAATTGCTTTATTTTGTCCCACCAGCTGTTCTTTTGTGTTCCATTTTTTCAAAAAATTAATATAATTTATATTGTATTGGTAATTACAAATGAAAAATCATTAACAAAGCGTTGAATTTATATTGCCTCAATAACTTTTCATATTCGCCAAAAATTGATTTTCCTAAAACCTATTTTTGAAAATAAGCCCCTCAATTCAAATTAGGGCATTTAGGTCCGCAAAGGTCTTTAATGGTCATATGTATAAAACTTTACAGTGCCCTAGCGGAGAAACTAGACGGTGAAATCTCTTGAAACTTGTTTATTTTATGCATCTGTACTAGTAAATAATAGCATATAACTTTTAGAAAAATTGACTGTTGGGAAAATTTTGGGGTCACCCAGGCCTACTACCTTAAATAATAATCTACATTAAAGTTTTATATCTATATTAGCTTGCTTACTAACTTTCTGTCAAACTAAAAGTGAAGCTCATCAGTGATGCAAGGCATGGGAATTTTTTTGTTTTTTGTTTTCCAGATACCATTTTAGATTCAGCTGAAAGATTTCCACATACAACCAACTTAATTAGGTAATTTGTAACAAACAAAAGGAATATTGACAGATTTGTAATGCACTGTATTACTTTAAAGCATCACCACATATATAGTGACACCTTCAGTCCAACCTTTATATTTTGTGTGAATGGCTAGTTTTAAAGATTTCTTTTAATTAATTTTAAACTTTTAATGTGATAATAGTACAGTACATTGAAAATAATTAACATACCATTTTCTTCATGATCTCTTCATTCTCCAGTTTTTCTTCCAAACTCTGATAGTCTGCCATACTTAACATGGGAAGAAGAATCCCATCTGGTAAAAGGGCATCACTATTTTGCTCAGATTGGTCAAGCTTCTTTAGTACTACACCTAGCATTTTAATTATTTGACTATTTTGTGCCTTGTTGTCTTCCAGTAAAGTAAGGACCTTTCTATCAACAGCTGTAAAAAAAAAAATGATAAAAAATAAATGTGCTTATTACATTGTCATTTCAATGCAAATCTTCAAACATTAATATGAGGGAGGTGTAACCTGTGACACTCTCCAAGTTAAATCCTGTGTTTGAATATTTTCCAAGCTATATTAATTTTTAAATATTTATAATATGATGAATTGAAACAATTTGTATTAGAAAAAAAAGGCTTTTTCTTGTGGGTCACATATTCTTATTGACATATGAAATTTTCAAAGAAAAAAGAAGCTAAACAGTTGGAATATGAAGCATGCAAAACCAATTGGTTTAAGGAAAATTAAGCTCGTGGTACAGCTTAATTATTGCATTTTCTAACATTACCACTTCCAGAGAAGCATATAATACTGAGTTTTAAAATGAAATGTTGTATTTAAGAAAATAACCTTTTGTTTTTTTCTTTTATTTGATTGCATTAAACATTTTTAAACCTCTCACTGATTTCATTAAAAAAAATTAATTTGATTGCATTGAGTTGTCTCCCTTTGTTTAGAACTTTTGCATTTTTAAGTACTATTCCAAATTGCATTTTCTAACATTTACCACTTCCAGAGAAGCATATAATACTGAGTTTTAAAATGAAATGTTGTATTTAAGAAAATAACCTTTTGTTTTTTTTCTTTTATTTGATTGCATTAAACATTTTGCATTTATGTTCATTATGTGTAAAAACCTAAGTATTCTGTAAACAGGAAGTAGACTACCTACATGTAGGAGCATAAAATCTGTATACACCATATGGTACTATATTTAGGATAAAGCTGAATACAAAATATCAGAACTTTATCTCATATCTCATGTAGTTGCTTAGAAAACTGCAACGGAAGTTTTGTTACGGATGGATGGACGGACGGACAAGGGTAAAACAGAATACCCCCTCTTCTTCAAAGTGGGGGTAGAAGCAGGGGTATAATTAGGAAGAGCCGAGTAACTGGAAACATACATATTCTTTTTGGCCTAAACAGAATCTTAATTCTTACCAGATACAGTGTTGTTGATCCTAGATGGACCTGGTGTCTCTTGTAGTGGAGTATTTAACCTTGTTATGGGTGTGGAGACAGGGTTGTTGATCCTAGATGGACCTGGAGTCTTTTGTCGTGGAGTATTTAACCTTGTTGTGGGTGTGGAGGCAGATTCTGGTCTTACTGGTGGCAGTGGAAAATCAGGCAGTGGTGGTAGAACTTTTACAGGCCTTCTTTTGATTGGTGTTTTTGTTGGAGTGGTACTTGGACTGGACTCTGGTGTCCTGACAACACACCTTGGCCTTTTCCTTTTCTTTTCTGGGGAAGAATCAGAATCATATCTTTCAGGAGGGCTATAAAAGAATAAAAGAGAGAAAAAAATATACTATTGTTCCATGACAAAAATCTAATTATAGTAATGCCATTTCTGTTTGTGTTGAATTAGTTGATAGCGAGCACAGCTCGTAGCAGAGAGCTCTACAGCAAGTTCACATGAAAAATTTGCTTAATACTGATATTGATTTGTTTTCGTCCAGAAATGCTTCTCAAAGGAATTCGGAGTAAATGTTAAATAATTACCCAATTCGCTCGTCTCATTCAAAAAATTATATATGTTATAGAGTAAAAGGGGAAAAATATTCGGAATCTGATGATGATAAGTTGCTTCATTATTTGTAGTTACAAAATTTTAATTGATTTTTTCTTACATTCCTAATTTACGTTCAATCCCCTCAAGCATCTTGTCCCAAAATGAACGTTCTAAAAAATGCACCAAAAAATTCCGATCATATTTCACTGCATCGATTCTAAATCAAAACTTTTTTATTTGCTCATTAAAAATGTTTACACTGGCACTTTAACATTATGTCTTCAAGTCAAAATTAATCAATCAAAATATTTCATTCGGGTGACTCGGAAAGTTTACCAAAACGCACCTCATGTTGTTAATTTTAGGTAAACAAACGACTATAGTGAACAAATGTTTCATTTTCAAAAGTGTCCACTTCTTTGTGGGAATTGGTTCTTTAGATGTGATTGTTTTATTTCTTAAAGATTTTATTCCTCTACTGAGGTGTGGAACTCCATCATATAAGAACAAAAAGAGGATCCATCTGTTCTGTTTCTACATTTGTACTTTCATGTTGTAATGTGGAGAGTTTTTTAACATGTATTAACAAAAAAATATTTGCCAACCTTTAATTTATGGCAAATTTGTTGGGGTAAATGTAAAAGAAAAAAGTATGTGTGAGACACTTCATGGATGACCTTAAACATGTACTACATGTTTTAATTTTCTTTTCAAAGATAAAAAAAGCTTCTTTTTCAAATGATGTGCATTGGTTTGTTAAATTTTTATAAGTGTGGACATTCTCAATTATTCTTACCGCCTGCTCCTTTTCCCCTGGTCAATAACTGCCTCAGCTTCTGTCTGTAGGTCTGATGTGACTTCTGCCTGCTTTGCTTTGAAACTTGCTTTAGAAAATGAATCTAAAAAGTAACCATGTAAATTGGTTTATTCATTCATGTTTTTATTAGTTTTTAAATGTTTTGTTCTATCTCATGCATTTCTCTATCTTTTAATATTGTTTCTCAGTTTAAAAACTGTGAATTTCTCCATGAGTTTTGTCAACTGCATACATGTATTAAGTTTTTGCATGGTTTATGTTACATGTATATAAATTTAATGGTCAAAATAAAATAGTTATAGTAAAAATGGCAATTTTTTCGCGGTCCTATAAAAAGCAAGATGAAAAAAAAATCCATACCCCTATAAAAATTAAACATTAAATTGGTCATTATCAGACTTGAAATCAAACCGTTGCTGATGATGCTTCTTAATATCATGAGTCTGAGATCAGTAATGTTGCAAGTAGCAAAAAATAGAAAATATTTAAAAAAAATGTTCATCTGTTTCCTTGTCAGAACTAAAATTCACTCCCATATAAAATTATCAATATCTTGAATACTAGCTTGATAAATTAACCAACATGTATTAAAATACTTGTGTAGAGTGTCCTTTGTTCTTTTTTTCAATTATAACTTAATAAGGTATCAAATTTTAAAATCTTATCACTTGAAAATCATCAAGGAATACCTAGCTTAAAACTCTTATTAAACACAACCTACCTGAATGGTACATTATCCTGGAAATTTCATAGATGGTGAATGTGTTGTCTGGAGGCTCCTTGTTTCTTACAGCCTTTTCAATTTTGCCAACTGACTTCCATGGTGGCCACAAACATTTTTCTTTTGACCCCATATATAACCATTTTTGGGGAATTACAGCCACTTCATCCTCTTCTTTGAACTCCACCACCAAGTAATCTCGCAAGTCCCTAAATAAACAATAATTCCATTCCAAGTCAATTGTAACACAAGTGAATGTTTCTAATTTAGGTAATAATGAACTCTAAATTAAGTTTTCATCAAATAGATAAATCTAATAAGCCGGGCAAGTTACCAAATACTGTCTGTAAATGGCATTGCAACAAACTCTTCCCTGTATGGCATAACTATGTTTTTGGTTTGAACTTCCTGTAAAGGTTTCACATAAAGTCTTTGACCCAAGTTTTTCACTTTATATATCCCAAGTAAATCAGTCTAAGGGTGTTTCAAAAAACTTCCTCATTGACACAAATCTTCGGAAAACTACAAAGGTTTCATCACATTTACTGACAATATTCTCCAATTTGCATATATATCCATCAATTCTGACATATTGGTCGCGATTATTGATGTTCAAAACAAAACTTTGAATTTTTACTGACTTATACTGGAGACAGTTACATACATCAAAGCTATCAGGCAGCGGACCTAAATAATGTTGATATTTAGGTTCACAAGTGGACTGATAATATTTTATAGGTTTTTTTTCTCGGAAAGTCTTCTTATAACTTGCTGCAAAGGAAATGTTGGCTTTCGCACCATTTTTTTAACTTTCATTAAATAATTCTCAAAGGGGAAGGAGGAAATTTTGTCCAAAGAGCCAAACTTTGAAGCATCTTTAGATAAATGAAGCAATCCGTGTACATTATAAACAATATTTTCTTTGCCGTAAAGTTCTCCATAATGCTGCACAAAAGTTGCAAGAAGCTTTTCAGCATAATCACTATAATGTTCAACAAGAGTGAAATTTAAGAGGATGTGCAAACTGACAGATAATAACATAAAATTTTTGTAAATTATATCATTAATGTTATCAAGAAGAACAACTGGTCCTGTGTAAAGCAGAAACTGGCGGAATTCAGTTGCCTTCCATCTTTCAACTTCAGAAAAACCTCTAGGCCTTCTAGCAAACTCACTTGGAATATAGTGTCTCAAACCACATAATAAATTTGAAATATGATTTCCCTGAGACCCACTTATTCGAACCTTCAGATCTCCCTTCAGCCAAGCTGTAATAAGTCTTTTAACAACACCCAGACACACTAAATGCATATAATCTACAGGAAAACAAGACACCATACCAACTATTTCTTCAAAAGGTGAAGGGCCCTTATGATGCTCTTCATCTCTTCTATTAAGAAAGTCAGAGTCAGTTCTCAAAGGGGAATCTAGTTCTGGGTATGTCATTTTTTTGTTCCATGTTCCAGTTTGAAGGCACTTGTCACACCCATGATATCCAGAAAAGAGCTTTGTGTTTTTAATAAATGCCCTAGCTGGGGTATCGCATATCACTGATGAAATAGATATTTCAAAATTCTAATAACAGTATTCCATTAGCTTTAAGTTCTTTTATTTCTTCAATTAGTTTGTGAAGGTATTGACCTACATCTGATGGTTTTGAATTCCCATAATAAAGACCTATTATAAATGGGTCACAGTTTCCAACAGCTTCCAATCTTCCAAGAATAGGCCAAAATTGTCCTGGGGAGCTTTTGAATAGAGGAAGACCATCCATACTTAATTGAATATAGAGACATGTTTCATTGATAACATCTTGAAGCTCAGATATTATATGTTTAATTCCTGATGCTAAACCAAAATGATAATATTTTCCCCCACAAATAGTATCAATGTCATAAGAAAGTTTGGTTTTCAGTAAAGTTCTTGGGTCTTTTGGAAGATTTGGTATAAATGGTTGTATAAATGAAAGGAGTGATCCTAGATGGATCATTGGTGTATCACTTTCTACAGCCCAATTTGCTATTTTTTCCTCGACTTCAACTGAACTCTCATCGGGTTCAATTTCTCCCTCACTCTCAGAATCACTTATAAGATAATAAGAAGTTTTTGAACCACCACAAATTTCATTATAAAAGTTTTCATCATCATCATCACTTGAAAGATTACTTTTTGCATATTCAGGACTATTATTAAGAGACTTTGACTCATCAGATTCCAATAACGGAGAAGCATCGTCAGACATTTGATCATAATTTTCAGTTAAATTAACAAAGTTCTGTTCATTGGCCAATAGTTCTTTTTCAGCATTTTCATTTTCTTGCTCTATTTCAGCAATATGAATCTTTACATTTTTGTCCACCTTCCTACGTTTGGTCCAATATGACATTGTAACTTCAGTTATGACTTTAAAAGCTCCCAAAACAGTTTGAAGATGTTTTATTATTCTCTAAAAAAAAAAAGGGCAACATGAAGGGTAAAAATTTCAATTATCTACGTAAAGCTAAATAATTGTGGACATTATCAAAATACATTGTACTAAATTTTAAACTTTATTTTACTACATACATATCTAAGACCTACATGTATGAGGTAGGGGATGGGTTTATTTCGTTCTCCGTTATTGGCAATTTTTATTTTCCATTAATTGTGATTTGTTGAAATGTTTTTCTGTGCATTGTGATTGGATATTGCATGTGAACCATTCTTAGCAAAGTATTTTGTATGTGATTTGTTTTAGGCATGCTTTACAGTAATATATAGTCAAACTTTTAACTGTGAACAAAAATTTAGCCATATTTCCGTTTTTTTCTTATTTGCATTTTTTATTCTTCCTGATTCCCCATTAAGACCCCCATGTATGACTGGGATTTGTCACTTTGGTACAAAATGTATGTACATGTAGTAAGTAAGACATTTCAATACTGACTTGGATTTATGTCATAGGATAATTTTAATGCTAAGTTAAACAATATATTTTATTGTTCGACATGTTATAAAACTTGATTTCCAATTAATGATTTTATAAGTCTTTCTCAAAATGTTAATTAAAGGGACCTTTTGCCTTCAAATTTATTAAAAAACGAAAGATGTCCCAAAAATTGTTAATTTGAACCCCTGATATCCCCTGTCCCTTTTCACTGAAAAGATTTATTTTTGTACTGTACACAAGCACATGTGGTTGGCACAAAATACTTCCTTGCCCCTTTGCTATTCTCAAATTAAATCATTCAGAAATACCTTTCATTATATTAACGTTCAAACGAAATTTCCACCATTTTGAACTAAATTCGTGATCATGTGACTCACATTTATAGAAACAATATCACGTGACAATATAAAAACATGTAATTTGAGGAATTTACAAGATAGGACAAGATACATTTCATTTACAAAATAACTTAAATTTGATATTTCGTTAATCTGTTATAACTTTTTTACTCATCGATTATAGTTAATTAATCATGGGTATGTACGTACTCCCCGGCCATCTCTGACCATGTCGGTCATGTCAGATTGACCCGTGCCCGGAGTCTGACCCAATTATTATGGAAATTTTTATCTTACACCATGCACTATCAGCACTTATCGCTATTTTTGAACAAAACAGCTGTATAATGTATTTTTGTTAAGTTTTGTAAAACATATCGTTTAACATCTTGCGGTCACAGACAGTACTAGTGTCGAATATATATGCGCATGCTTTCCAAACACGTGTATCAGAAGAAATTGAAATTTTAAAGTTTTTTTAATAGGCAATTTCAAGCAATCAGTCCTCTAAATTAATATACCAAATTATTTTCAATCGTCTAACTAGGTTATTCATAATTATTTATACATAAGATCTCGTGTTTTAATTCCATTAAAAAAAAAACTTACATATCTCTAGTGTCTTCACTGTCCCGGTCGGCCGTCCAGTCGAAAAGGAAGCGCGCGTGTTATCACGTGAATCACCCGTTATGCAACTTTCTCAAGGTTAGAAAAGAAATTTTCTAAGTCAATGAATGGTCGTTAAAATGCCTCTGTTGTCTACATTGCAGGCACTTTGTAAATATCAGTGATGGATCGACTCACGTTGGTTTTAATACCACACAGGAATATTAGTTAAGCCACCGTCCAGTTATATCTTTAATGAGACATTATTTATATCATCAGCATATCAAACTTTAAGGATTTTCTCTTTTGTATGAAATCACACGTTTCAGGAACATTGAATAAGCACTTGTTTTAAAATGTTCCTGCACGTTTGGACCAGAAAATTGTAAAATAGCATAGGCGGATCCAGGGGAATATATATGAGTGAGTGAGTGAGTGAGTTGGTGTTTTACGCCCGTGCAACGCTATATAGGTTATTTACAGGCGATGAACATGAAAAGGATGATAAAATGAACATGAAATGATGATGATAAATGAACTATGGGGATGGGGTGGGACACAAAGGACCGGTAAATTTTGAAGAACCACAGGAAAAGGGGAGAGGTGGGTAGGGGCGGAAAATTTAGCCTATGTGGTGCACTACTTGGCGGTCCACAAAGGGGTCTTTTACGTGCATGAAGCGTGGCACTCTTCACACACGTTGGCCCACTATGGTCGGCGGTCAGGGTTTCCGTATTATAGACCTGACAACCCCCGCGGACGAGGGCTACCCTATTCAGCCACCTAGGGTACACACTTGGTCGCTCTGTGGGCTGAGCACTGACCCGACGTCAGAATCCCAAGACCCTTAGTCGCCTCTTACGACAAGCTAGGCTCTGCTGCGGGCCTATTCGCCACCCGGGCCCCGCACGGGACGGAATATATATGAAATCATTGAAGCGTGACCAAAGCGGGCCCTCTCTTAGGCCAGTCAGTGGGCCCCCTCTTTTCAGAATTTCTGGATCCGCCACTGAATAGTTACCAAATGCAAACATTCCCTATTTTGCTATGGATGGGCCAACAATTAACAAGCCAACTGATGGTTAAAAGCTGTTGGGCCCTTGTTGGGTCAATGCCTGAATACCAACTGTTACTTTGTAGGTGGTGGGCCAACATTGCCCCAATAACATAAATACCAACGATTAGTATGAACCAGTTGGTCCAATGTTGGGCTATCGACTTAATGCCAATGCCAACGTGTTAGCAACGGTGCCAACCATTCGCCAACGATGGCCCAACCAGTCATTGCTATCTGGGTTAGACGTCAAATTTGGTATTAAAATATCGCTTATAGTATTTTAATGACTAATTCAGTTTTAATTTTCCGACATTTAAAGCAGTTGAAAAGAATTTCGTAAAAATTTCAATTTTTGAAGGATTTTGATCCTGAACTTTACAATGAAGTTCAGGATCAGAAATTTGAAAATGATGGTTTTCAAACAAATTAGTATTTACCTGTGACTTTCGAACATTTTTTTTTTAAATAATTCAATGTTATTCAGAGTGTAATTGGTATTTTCGAACCATCTTGAGGCTTTGTTTGAGTTGAAAGAGAAAGAAATTCGATTTGCTCTATTTCGAGTAATGGGACTGCATTGTGGCTCCTGTAGTATTGAAGTCCGGATAATCATCATCGCCATACCGAAATCGGGATGTTAAAGTAGCGGGAATGATCGTTTTATTTTAACGGGAATTCGGGATTCTCGCTTAGAGGGATAAAAAAGTTTATTCTATTTGTCAATGATTCTCAATTATCTACTAAATTTCACTTCGGTGGTCACTGTGTCAGCGGTGCATGTACATTCTTGACAAGTATATTCAAATGTGATTTATTTGTACCCGATTTTGTATTGTCAATAATCTTCGTTTATCATTTCGAATTGATTGTCAATAAACAAGCGTATCTGAATGATCCCAAAAACCGGATATTCACTTGGTGAAATCCAAATCCTTATGGTTGTCAGACCCGTTTGTAAAATTAAGGTTCCGCACTTATAAAAATGGGATTGTGACTTTAATGTCCACAGGTCCCTTTATATTGAAATCATATGTTCTCAACATTTACTGTCCATCCAAGTCAACGGAATATTTATTATGTTTGGTAAACGAATTTCTGTGTAACGCACGTAAATGAAAAGTGTCTCACGGTCACCTCGTTTCAATTCCAAAGTGGCCTTGATAATTATTTTCACCAAGGTCATTCACAATACATGTAAAACATAACTGTAGCAGTATAGAAGAAAACGGATAAATTAATCGCTGCGAAAGTAAAACGGAAAGAATAGAGAGAACCATTTTTGTTTTTGTTGTTCTTGAACAACACCAAACAGTTTTGAATTTAAATGCATTTAATAGAAGATAATGAGATGTGGAAAAAGTGTTCGCGACACAGCTCACATGACAAGCGGTAATTTAGAATAACAGCCAGGAGCATTCAACGAGGCAAGTAGGCACTGCTCGCCGTTCTGCAATCGTCCTAAGGTCTAAAAATATGCAAATATGTCGTTCAGTTACCGACATCTTCGTACCCAGTTACCGACATCGTCATATCCAGTTACCGACGTCATCAAGTGAAAAAGAATCGCCGATAATGGCGTAAATATGCATTAGTTTGATATACTTCCTGCATTCAACTTTGTTCCTTTATAAAAAAGAAAGCTGTTGGTTACATTTGTTTAAAAATATAAAGCAGCATAATCAAAAATTTATTGGAAATCGATTTGGTCAGTTTTGACGTCCGTCATATTGTGATGTCGGTAACTGCATTTACCGACATTCGCTTACCCCCAGTGAATACGGAAGCTAAGAATGACAAACATGTAAAAGAAACAACAAGTACATGCACTGTTCAAAGTCACGATGTAAGTGATCCAGAGTCTTCAGTTGTATATTCACCTTTGAACTTGGGTCACCATCCAAACGTATTACGCAAAACCGCAGTTTCGCCAGTATCATTCAGGGGTCGCACCGTAGACGCAAACATTCTTTTCGATGGGGATGCCCAAAGATCCTTTATAACGAGGACTTAAGCCAAGAAACTAGACGTTTATCCGAACGGAAGAGAGGAAATAGCTTTGTCAGCATTTGGTGATAACGGAAAGAACCGTAAGATTAAACATCTCGAGACCGCAAGGGTGAAACTACAGACCATTGATGGCAAACATGTATGGATTGACGTACTGATCATTCCGCAAAATGCCGCACCGCAGAAGACGTACGTGAAAACCGCAAGGAACCTACCTTATCTGAAGAACTTAAAACTTGCACATGCCGTTTCAGACGACGATTTTTTTTTAAATAAACCTACTGATTGGAGTCGATCAATACTGGAACATCGTAGAAGATGAAGTTATAAGAGGAGACGGTCCGACAGCATTAAGGCCCAAGTTAAGATATCTTTTGTCCGGACCATGCAAGGGATCACAAAAACAGACAGACCCTTTAATGATAAACATAATCGTATCACACATAAATGAAGAACTAAACATAGCAAGTTAGTTAATTAGTTATTGCTTTACTCCCAAGCAGCACGATTTCGGCTATATCCGAAGGTGAACATGAAAGTGGTGATACAATGAACATGAAATGATGAAGAAGTGGAGGAAATGGGGACATAAGGCCAATCGGGTAGGAGAGTTTCGACTGCCACTTGAAAAAGAAGTGATGGGTAGGGACGGGAAATTTAGCCTCCTGCATGGGGATCCTACGGGTCCTACTCTTACCAAGACCTGCAGCAGGGTTCTTTAACGTGCGAGGAACGTGACTTTTTTCCGAACATGGTGCACCACTATGGTTTGCGGTCAGGTTTCCGCATTATCAACTGATGACCCCGCATCTCTCGATGTCAGGGCTGTCCCATTCAACCACCTGGGGCACACATCGCAGTCTCTTTCTGGGCAAAGCGGCCAGACCCGATGTCAGGTTTCTGAGCGCTCTTTAGTGGATATTTCCCGATAGGCTTAGCGCTGCTGCGGGCATATTCGCCACCTGGAGCCTGCACGGGTACGTTTATATCCATGCACACATGTACAAGTTCATGTTTACCATATACACTTTGGATAAATTATCATAAACATCAAGTTAAAGTAATGGACAATTTCTAATAAAAGTTCACTTTCTGGATAAGTAAATGATATACGTGTATGATAAATGACCAAAATTGCTATTCGGTAGATTAACTAAAATACATTATAAATATATACATTGTACACATGTACCTAGATTAATGTATTTAAAACATCCGAAATATCTACTTTTTCATTAATCTAATTATCTCTGACATTTCTCTAACTTTAACTCTACCATTATTTCATCTTTTGATCATGATGAGGTTTCATTTCCAATAACAATTTATTCTGTTCTTCCTTGCTTTCATTATGAATGTTCTCCATTAACTCCATCAAATTTGATTTAGTTTTCCCCATTTTCCTTTCTCTACTTCTGTATTTTGTATTTGTATTTCAACTGAATCTTCTGCCACCACTTTAAGCTTTCTGTTTCCATCTTCATCAGACACTTCAGATGATTGGGTGTCACTATTTAATGACCCGGTTCCATTATTATTGTGTCCCGTGCGGGGCCCGGGTGGCGAATAGGCCCGCAGCAGAGCCTAGCTTGTCGTAAGACGCGACTAAAGGTCTTGGGATTCTGACGTCAGGTCAGTGCTCAGCCCACTGTACCCTAGGTGGCTCTCGTCCGCGGGGGTTGTCAGGTCTATAATACGGAAACCCTGACCGCCGACCATAGTGGGCCAACGTGTGTGGAGAGTGCCACGCTTCATGCACGTAAAAGACCCCTTTGTGGACCGCCAAGTAGTGCACCACCTGGGCTAAATTTTCCGCCCCTACCCACCTCTCCCCGTTTCCTGTGGTTCTTCAAAATTCACAGACCCCACCCCCATATTTCATTTATCATCATCATTTCATGTTCATTATATCATCCTTTTCATGTTCATCGCCTGTAAATAACCTATATAGCGTTGTACGGGCGTTAAACACCAACTCACTCAGTCATGTTCATCGCCTGTAAATAACCTATATAGCGTTGCACGGGCGTAAAACACCAACTCACTCACTCATTATTATTGTTGTCTGAACAAACTATATTTTGAAATCCGAGGATTTCAATGTTGACCACATTGCATCACTTTCTTCCTTAAGCTTTAATTTCATTGCCTCAAATCTCGTTTGCCATACAAGTTTGTAATTTTCACTACTTCAGTGTCATTTTAATGGTCTTGCATGTACTTAACTTTGAAATTTAGTTTTTTCATTCGTTAAAAAATAAAATTAAATTGTTTGAGTTAATAAAGTTTGTCAGTGTTTCATTCGCAACACATAATTATACAATTTAATGTCCTATAGTATAAATGCTGAACGCAATGCGCACTGTTCAAGGACTTCATCATTTTGATTTAATGTTTTAAAAGTATAACAACACAGTAAATCGAGTCTATAACACAAAAATAAAATCGTGTCGGCAAACAAAGGTTAATATGTATAATTTTTTATACAATTTACTTTGAATGGGATGCTTAACATGAAATCTTTAACAACATTTAAACATGGTTCTTAAATAAAGCTTAATAGTTGCATATACATTTATGTACCATGAGCTCATTTCATAGTGTTGTAACACATTTCGTGAAAATATTACGTTTGCTGTATGGTATGCGAACTAGGAGGATCGAACTTAATGTCCAAGAGAAAAGACAAAACATGGAAGACACACCGGAATAGTTATAGGTCGCAATGGTATTGACTTGGTACAGGCATTTCAAATGCAATGATGGGTTAAACCAGGTTTTATGGGGCGCCAAACCTCCCTCTTCCATTGCTATCTTTGGGACCGGTAGTATCACAAAACAAAACACGGTTGTTAAGACATAGTATGGATAATAAGATGATCATATGTGTGATACATGTATACATGGTTGAAACTTGGTATATAACTCATATACTTGTACATGTATTCCTTACTACTTCCCAATGCTTAGCAAAGAATCTTCTGGCTCTCCTAACTTGAAGTGAGTTTCAAGGTTTGCTCCATGGTTCATCCCTTTGATTTTAGAGTACTGTATACAGCAATTAAAACTAAAAAAAAACACTGTTCATTGTGATTTGTTTCAATTGTATACATATGAAATCGTTTCATGCATTATTGACTCCTTTTATCCTTTTAACTAAATATGTGACATATTGCATGTATAAGCAATCTGCATTTCCAACTTTGAAGGAAGCAGAGAGGTACCAATCGAGTATTCAAATGTCAAATTTCGGAGCAGTCAATTATATACATAACCTTACTGTATTTATTTTCTCTAAAAGAAGGTGGTAAGTTAGAAACAACGGCTTCATTTGGTGGTTGAATACAAGCGATCCAAGTGTTTTTGAGAGGACCTTGATCCATGTAGTAAATACACTGGATGCACGTGTTGTTGACATACCAAATCTATCAGCCAGATCCTCACACAACAGTCCTAGACGTAATTTCATCAAAGTTATGATGAATTCCTCCTTATTACTAAGTTTTCTTTTGACGGTTTTTGTACGACCGGTATGGTATGATGCTGTCGTAGTCTTCTGTTAATAACGTTAATGTTCCCACAATAAATTTAGTTCTGGTTATCCGATTGCTATGAAATTTGACAATGATGTAATGATGGATGGGATTGATTTAGGGGGTTTCCCCTATTTTTCGTTTAGAAATTAGGGGCCAAAATGCTACTTTTGGTCGAGATAAAAAAAAAATGCTTGAATTTTTTTTTAATAATATTCATAATTATAATTTATAAATTACATGTGAGTGAGTGAGTGAGTGAGTTGGTGTTTTACGCCCGTGCAACGCTATATAGGTTATTTACAGGCGATGAACATGAAAAGGATGATAAAATGAACATGAAATGATGATGATAAATGAAATATGGAGATGGGGTGGGAAACATAGGACCGGTAAATTTTGAAGAACCACAGGAAAAAGGGGAGAGGTGGGTAGGGACGGAAAATTTAGCCTATGTGGTGCACTACTGGGCGGTCCACAAAGGGGTCTTTTACGTGCATGAAGCGTGGCACTCTCCACACACGTTGGCCCACTATGGTCGGCGGTCAGGGTTTCCGTATTATAGACCTGACAACCCCCGCGGACGAGGGCTACCCTATTCAGCCACCTAGGGTACACACTTGGTCGCTCTGTGGGCTGAGCACTGACCCGACGTCAGAATCCCAAGACCCTTAGTCGCCTCTTACGACAAGCTAGGCTCTGCTGCGGGCCTATTCGCCACCCTGGCCCCGCACGGGACTAAATTACATGTAAATTATCTTTTTTAAAAGCTTAGAGTAGGAGCGACAAGGCCCTTATTTAGCCTTAAAATATGAAGGTTATGTATAAGTGTCTATTTCTGGTTACAATATAGCATAAACCCTGCCTAAAAGGAAAACATGTCAAAAAAAAAAAATTAAAATCTAGTATTGGAGCGGAATGACGTCATAATTCTAGTGATTTTGTCAAAAATGACAAATATTGGTCGTTTTCATGGTACATTTTGGATCAGAAGACATGAGAAACAAGTTCATATTTTTATATAAGCTGTAAACAATCTGTAAAAATATTTAGTTGTTTCTTGTGTGCGGAGATACTTTTCTAATCCAAAATGTATCTTAAACATATGATTTTCTGAATGAAGGTCAGTTTCATCCATATTTTTTACCAAAATAATCATTAAAAAAATTAGAAATATATTCAGTTTCTCATTTTTATACGACCGCAAAAATTTTCCGATCGTATAATGTTATGGCGATGTCGTTGTCGTCGTCTGTGGACATTTGGTTTCCGTGCGATAACTTGATTAAATATTGACCAATTGTTATGATGTTTGTAACCACTAAAGGAAGGTTGGTTTTGTATTTAAGGTTTGTGGCCCCTACCGTTTTAGTAAAAAGGGGCAAAATCGGGCGTATTGACAAAACTGTTGTAGAAAGTTTATTTTGTGTTGGATTTGTATTATTTTTTTATTGAATTCCACATTAAATTCTGTCAACTAAATGTGTCAATGGTTTTGATATATATTGCACTGTTACATTGCTACAGGGGGTAAAAATGGGGTCACACCCCAAAAATTGACTTTTTTATTTGTGGTCCGATTTTCAAAATCTTTTTTTCATTGGAATCCTTGTTAAAATCCCTGCCTGCGTTTTTCAATCAGATTTGCAATATCTCTTACCGTTTTTGAGAAATTAGGGGTCGAAGGGGCCAAAAACGCCATTTTTTAAAGTTTGTCAAGTCAAATAGTTTTATACCAAACATTAAGTTGTAGTGGGCCAGCCAATTGTTATGAGGTTTTAATGTGACGATTATATCCAGTAAAAGAATGTTGATTTTGTATTTGGTTTTTGTGGCCCCTACCGTTTAAGAAAAAAGAGCCATAACGGGCCAAACCGGGTGTAATGACAAAACTGTTGTAGAATGTTCATGATGTTTATTATTCATTCAATTTTGAAAATTCTTTTATGTTGAAGTGCTCATTAAATTATGTCTACTTAATGTGTCAATGGTTTTTTCACCCTACGAGTATCGATCTGTCATTCTTAAAATTTTGAGACATGATGAACTTTAATAAATGTTGTGTTTACTTAAAGTTTAATTGCCATTATTGGGAAGGGGAAATTATGTCAAAATCAGATAGGCATAACTGAATGCTTTCCTTAGCTCAACTTTGATCACACCATCTGGCCAACCCACAAAGGGAAACTACTCTTGCAAAAATGAAAATACAAAAATCGGAATCGGAATTCCGGATGACTTTTTGAAAAGGGCTATACTTCAGTAGATATATATACTACCTTCAGTAGGGTCTTCATTCTGCATTCCTCCTCTTGGATGGTTTCTGTTGTCCTCTTCTTCTGTTGCTATATAAAACGATAATAATAAAAAAGATGATAATAATTAGTACTATAATGTATTCATTCCTTATGTTTTTTTTTGCTGGCAAGATAAAAAATATTTGGCAAAATTAATTTAAAAGACTTCATTATGGCAACCAGGAGGGATAATCATTATCACAAAATCATCAAGCTAATTATTTGACTTGAAAATGAATAAAGACTGAATTATAATATATTTTTATACCTCCCATGGGCTCTATATTCTCAATGGCATCCGTGTCTCTTGGTCTGTCACTGTTGTTCTTCTCCTCTGTTGCTTTATAATTATTAAATAACAGGATTTGTTTTAAAAGGTAAACATGAAAACCATTTTTATTCTTTTCATATACATATGTCTTGATTAACATGAAGGGGGGCATCAAAAAATAACATGAGCACATTAGGAATTTCTGCTACAGGCAATGAAAGCTTTTTTTGTGAGATAAAAACCTACACTGACAATATTTTAATTGTGAAAACATTTGTTATGCCTTAAAATAAAATTTGCTGACATTACTATAACTGATTTATATAGATTATTACACAGGGTTTTCCATATCAAGTCTCATATCATTCCGAGACTCCCATATTTAGGTCAAGGCGTAAGCCGAGACCAAAATATGGGTCGAGGAATGATATAGGACATGATATAAAAAACCCTGTGTCAATCTTGTTAGCATACATTTTCAGCAAACAAATAAAGATACAAATATGCTATTTATTTACTGTGACGTCAAATTTTAAAGTGAGGCTAAAGACCTTGATATGGCATATTAGCCCACTTTTGTGCACGCCATGTCTTGATATGGCCATATTTGCTCATTTTGGTGCACGCAATGGTTTGATATGGCAAAAAAAGTCCCTGGTCTAGATATGGCTTGTAAGTTTCCATCTGTTTCACACGGACAAATGTAAAGGTATCAAAGCTAAATGTATGATAAAATTAAATAAAACATACCTTTATTTGGGGCTGTATTCAGTTTTTTATCCTCTTTGTCTGGTTGGTCATTGCTTTCCTCTGGTTGGTCATAGCTTTCCTCTTCTTCTGGTTCTAAAACATTTAACCAAAATATATATATTGTAGCAACATAAGCCCAAGAAATCAGTCTCATGATTACTACTACTACTACTTTATAGTAATACTACACAGGCAATTTTGGTTAATGTTAATTTAACGTTAAAAATTAACGTTAAAGTACTGTTAATCGAGCTTCGATTGTTAATTTCATGTAAAAGTTTAACATTTGATGTCACATAATTCAACAGGAAAATTAACGTTAAAACGTTTAACACTAAATTAGTGTTTATTAATTTACACTAAATTAACATTAAAAATTTTAACGTTAATTTAATGTTAAATTGGTGTTACATTAACGTTAAATTAATGTTAATCGAGCTTAATGTTAATTTAACGTTAAGACAAATTGCCTGTGTAATAGATCAATGAATTGAAGTGTCTCTCTGTCGATCCATAAGCTTTTTTTTTCGGTGAACACTACAACTTAAAAAAATTTAGTAATAGTACAAGTATGAAATTTTGTGCATTTTGTATACATGAAGCATAGAAATGTGGTGCGTATGAGTGTTATGTCCATCCACTTTTTACAAATCTGAAATTCTGTAACATATTTAATATTTGGCCAGATTTTTCATGGGTATAAAATGGTGACTGTCGGTTGGCCAGGAGAGAAATGTTTTGTAACAGCTTTCTTATCAATTACTTATCACAGCCTATTGATATTAGTATACACATCAGGGTGGGGTCCCATAAAATGAGATTTGATTTCAAGTCTGACGCTCACGTACTTCCTGAAATCTGGTCATTTTTTACTTTGACAGGTTTTTTAACTTATTTTGTGGATACATTTCTTATACTGAAAACTCATCAGAGATGCTCATGGCTAAAAAGATTTTATACATTATATACGCAAATAAGTTTTTAACTTTCCATTAGTCTTGACTATAACAGAAAATCCTGTGTTGATAACTCTGGAAAGTTTTCCTTTGCTGTACAATTTGATTTTCTTTAATTGAAGTAGGATTTTTTTAATAGAAAATAAAGAAATGTGGAATAAGTGTACGCGACACAGCCCACAATTAAACGGCAATTTAGAAAAACCACAATGGACAACCGCCAGCAGCCTTCAACGAGGCCATTTGGCACTGCTCGCGGTTCTGCAATTGGCCCATGGTCTAAATAAGATGCATATAATTCAAATCCAGCCCTGAAATAGTCACAGATAGACCCCCTTCTTAAACAAGGAACAGAAAACATCAAAAAGACAGGTACAAACGAGAGCTTTGTCAAAGATTCCTGGCTTAGGACAGGCACATGTAAACATGTAAAACACACAATAAAAATCAAATCGATCAAAGTCCAATTCTACTAGAGAGAACCTAAGACAAAAAACAAGAAAAAACAGAAGGACGGTAAAGGAACTCTCTATAGAACACTCGCTGTTACTGACAGCTAGCTGAGAATCATCAATCGACTGATGTAAAAAAATCAAACGTATCGATTTTAAATCCGACACAACACTTCAAACAATAATGATTTAGTGAAGTGTCATCACACAAAACCGACACGCTTGATCGCTATAATGCTTAAAAATGACAATAGTAAAAACGTTTATGGAAGTTTTAAAGCAAGTATCAAGTTTTCAATATTTCTGCCAATAAACACTAAATTCAAAGATTTAACTAAGATATTCATTTCATATCCTTTCCGTAATAAATTTTGAAGCCAATTTTTCATTTCTATAGGATTGCTTTTAAATTTGTGAGCTTTATAAAAAACATTACCATAAAATTCAGGATGTGATATTCCTTTCACTATAAGAAAGTGACGTGTACAATTAAATTTTTCAATAAGAGATCGATACTTGTGGAAGAATTTTGAAAAAGATTTTACTAATTTGTGGTATCGATAACCTTGTTTTAATAATTTTTCAGTAATAAAACGGTTTTTATTATTAAAATCAGAAACACAACTGCAGATCCGAGCATATCTTACTAACTGTGAAATGTAAACCCCGTATGACGGCGCTAATGGCATCTCCTTCAAGAAAAGGGAAATTTATAATAGGGAAGTTAAAGTCGTCACGTTTATCATATACTTTGGTATGTAATTTTCCGTCAATAATACTTAAATCTAAATCTAAAAAAGGACATCTATCACCGGTGACGTTAGATTTGTTCAAGGTTAATTCAGAAGGATAGATATCTGTAATAAAATTAGAAAATGAAGGATTGTTGAGTGCAAGAATGTCATCTAAATATCTAAAAGTATAATTGAAAGTTTCGATTAGGTTCTGTTTGTTCGGGTCTTTTTGTAATTTAGCCATAAATTGTGATTCATAACAGTATAGGAAAAGGTCGGCTATAAGTGGCGCACAATTACTACCCATAGGAATACCGATAATTTGGCGATAAATTTGTTTACCAAAACGTATGTAAATATTATCTAACAAATAATTTAAAGCAGTAATAGTTTCTGCATCAGTCCAGTTAATGTACCCCTTTTGAGTCTCGTTACTAAAAAATGATTTACTAAATGATTTTGAAACTCTAGAACAGATATAATCACTTTTAGATTTGTCAAAACACCATTTAACCAAATATTCAAATTTCTTTTTGATCAGATTATGTGGAAGGTTAGTATATAAAGTAGAAAAATCGTAACTATCAACGGTGTTAAAAGTATTTTCAAATCCACGAAGCTTGTCCAAAACATCAAGAGAATTTTTTACACTCCAAAAATAATTAATTCCACTGTTTTTGAATACCCTTTCACAGTATTGAATAATAAATTTAACTCTAGCTGTTCAATGCAATGTTTCCACATGTCTTCTAAGTATGATTTCTCTTCTTGCAGGGAGTGGGATCTGAAATGATGTAGTGATGGATTGCAGCCTTCTTCAACTTCGTCTTCTGGGCCATCAAAAATCGGATGTTACCTTCGCCATCTCTGCACCACCAGATATGTTCTCCGTCTATCAGAAAGTCCGCAATTCTCTCACAGTGTGCCTCCCAAAGGCTATATCTTGAAACAAATGATTCCGGAATGTTGGTACCATACATCAAAGGCAACAGATTAGCCTGCTTACTAATGACATTCTCTTGTCGATCAAATGATTCAGCTCGTTCTAGTTTTTTCTCTTTGGCAATGTACCGTAGCATACAATCATCAACTACTCGTGGTGCATGTCTGTTGCTTGTACGTTCAGCTAGCAATCTCAAACTACCGAATGTTCGTTCTTCATCTTCAGGGATAAGTGATCGGAGACATAATCTTCTATACATTTCAGGAAAGTGTACAACTAAGCTGTGGAAGTGTGAACCGTAGAATTTTCCGCTTGTCAATTTAGCTGGATTACCAATGTAGTGAATAACCAGGAGTCCAAAGAGAAAGCACTGCTTATACATCCGTAGTACATTTTTTGGAGACCTTGTGTGATATGGACTGTAGCAAAGATGAATAATGTTAACAAGAGCATAACACATATACTTGATATCTGCATTCACAAGACCTTCATCATATCGTGTCTGTGTGAAAAGTGCTAACTTGATGGCATATAGTCTAGCATCACTTCCTTTGATCTGGTATTTCTCTCCAATCAACAAGGAACAAAATTTGGAGTATTCTCTCTTTGCTTCATCATTGTCAAGGTGATAAGGAAGTTCAGTCAAAAGATTCTGGACTACATTTGTAATGTCGTGTAGAGGCTCACAGCTGCTGATTTCGTAGTTTGGTAGGTAGTCATTGGATAATGTGGTACACAGCAAGGCAGGGGGTCGAACAATACCATGTAGAGTTTCAACAAAATGTTTTTGTAGATCCTTCTTTTTATCGTCATCTTCAAATTCTATTCCTCTGTAATTGAGCTCACTGATAATTTCTTCCTTCTTTATAAGATTTCCAAAAACATTGATATTCTTTTTGTGATCAATTTTTTTCCAGATGTCCCCTGCCTTAAAGATCTGAAGGCGCTCTTCTATGCTAAGTTGATTTTGACGAAAGCATGATGTCAAATTCTTATGTTGATCAACATGAACTCCACAAATACATCTATAGTTGCCACCTCTATTTTGGCCAGCTTCAAATTGTCTTGCTGGGTTGTCTCCTGTAAATATTCTAATGATGTCTTTAATTTCAATTCCATTGGTAGTTTTAGATGGTGTTTCTATTGAGTTGAGATCTTCAATCCTTGTCTCTGTATACGACATTTGTCCCAAGTCCGAGCTCTTAGACTGTCCAAATACATACATCTTTGGGGTTTCCACAATTGATTGAATGTTAATTTCTTCACTGTCTGGATGAAGTTTCTTGTATTCTTCATTTGTCAAGTAGATGTTGTCGTCATATAGGCAAGAAATCATGATACAAAAGTATGTCCTGTTCAATATGTCTGAATGGTCATGCCAAATCTTCAAGTGTCGTGTAATGTTTTGATTCTCTCTAAATAGTCCTAGATCTTCTTGTTCCTTATTCATCGTCTCGATTATCTTTTCCAGGGGTATCTTTCTTCCATAAACGGTCACCTCCTTTACTTCCATTTTACCGTTTTCATCTATTTGACTGCTTTGGATGACTTTTGGTGCAATTTTTTCACCTATGTACAAGTTGCCACTGTTGATCTTGCTCTTGATGATCTCCTTTAGTCGAGTTACAGGTCTTGAAGTTGGGATAGAGAGCCTTTTAACAAGTTTGTGCTTTGATCTTCGTACACGGCTAAAATAGTCGCTGCCACTCACTCGTCGGTTCTTGTTAAACTTGAAGACATCTAGTACATTGTTTTGTCTGGCAAAATGAAACAGTACTTGGCCTGCATTTCCGGGTCTGGTTCCATTCTTGGTTTTAACATCGAATTGTTTGGCCAATGCTGTCCAGCTTACAGGTTTTTCAGTTGATAGAGTCCTTATGTGATCTAGGAATTTAGCCTTGTCAAAAAGTACAATTTGAAAATTTTCCAATATTGATCTTCGGTTTTCTCTCTTTATTCTGTTCCTTTTCATATATGTGTTCTAAATTTTGCCGTGCTTTTGATTTTGATATGAAAAATGTGTCCAGTCTCTCTTTGTTGTATTGGGCAAATGATTTCGAAGAAGATAGAAAATCTGTAACGTCGTCGTCATTTTCTTGTAAACCTTGGTTCATTCTGTCTCGGTTCTCTCTTAGTATCTCAACATGAGCCTGGTGTTTCTCCTGTGATGTCTGTTTTTCTGTCAATTTATACTTCTGGCATGCTGCGTCTTTAAGGTTGGTTTTTAATTTCTTCCTTCTCTACAACAGGCTCAAGAGCTGTCAAAATATTTTTCAGATTCTTGTTGAGATCATTACTTTCAGCACATTTCTCAATTAGTTGGGTTGATAACTCTGTGGTCAATTGGTGGGTATTTCTGAAATAATTTGGTAGTTTGTCCCAATTTTGTAGAAAGTAAATTTGAAGGAACATGGTCTTCTCTCCTTCCTTGTTGTTGTTGTGCCAGTATTTTGAGTTGGTGAGGTATTTCTGGATCCGGGGTAGTTGGTACTTGAATTTGTCGAAAGGGATTTGCATCTTGGGGTATTTCTCCATGAAGGTTTCATAAAGTAAGTGTCTGGTCTTTGAGGACAAGTCCTGCTGACTTGACACTGGAACTTCATTGTCCTTGTATTTTGTATTCCACCTTTGAATAGTGGAAAGATCCTTGGTAGATCTTGCTATTATCACTTTTGCATAATGACATAAATTCATTTTGGGGTTGCTTGAAATCAAACAAACCTACTGTGATAGTTGAAGATCTTTGAGATAATTCTCTTTTTTCAGGATTCTTTGAATAATTGGTAGATAACTTTGTGTCAGTTTAGGTTTCCCTCCAAAAAAATTCTGGAAGATTCTGAGTTACCTGTTTGCTTTGAGGTTGAAATTTTACATTTTTTTCTGTGTTAAAAGTGTAAATTGATATATTTTGCAAATGTTTATAACTGTTTTTTATTATAGTAAGAAATAAATATTAAAATATTCCATAGAGTATCTGTTATAGTGCCATATATGGATTAAGAATTTTTAGGCTTTGTTTGAGGCCTTGGAAGGGTTGTACATATTCCTACATAATTGACAGTTCTCTAGCTAACCTGTTCTTTATCATAGGAAATTAAAAGAAAGAGGCACCAATTTCATGTTACCTATGTATATATTTTCAACATGCATTCACTGAGTTGAGGAAAGCTAATCAATTTCTTATTAGCTTAGTGTTGTATAATGATTTTAATTAATGCATGTTTTCAGAAAACCTGGTTCAACTGCATATTATTACACCAATTATGATTATGAACTGTAGTCTGAGGTCTCATTTCATAAAACATTTTAAGAGTTCTGCATAATTGGTGCGATTTTCCATGAACAAAGCTGGTAATTTAAAAGCTGTTTTGAGTGCTGTTTTTGTTTTGAAATTTTGCAGTTTCCATTTTTAAGGCTTTGTAGTATAAATGAAATACTTAAAGACAATGACATGTATGACAATAAAACTAAACCTTATACCATGTAAATCGTAATTATGGAAAGTGTTGCAAGGTTCCCCTCCCCCTTTTAACAGATTAAGAAAAAAAATAATGTATGTGTCAGGAGTTAACAATAATAAATGTATATGCTTGGAATATTGAATATATATTTGAAAGACACTGCTTACACAATTTTCTGAGAATCACACATACAGAATCTTCAATCACAACATTGAAAACAACATCTGACAATCTCCTTTTAGGTGCCTCAAAACTGAGCTCAATGTGAAGGAAATTACTGTTCTAATGAAAGAGGTATGTGATTTAGGACTTTGAAAAAAACAACAAGAATATTTTTATTAAAAACAAACAATTTATTCAGTCCAACAAGATTCGTTTAGTGATCACAGAACGCATTTTGGTGAAATGAAATTACGTTCAAAAACAAGCGCCATTTAACTTGCCACGTAATCCGGAAACCGGGTGTGTACCAAGTCCGGTCCGGAAATTATAGATCATGAGAACGTTTTATTATGCAAATTACAATGTCGGCAAGTAGCGAGAATTCATCTTTTACATAATAAAATCAGATGGCGCAAGTTGAAGATGAACACCAAATGTCATGAAACTTCACACGTAGCTTATTAAGATGATGTAGATAATGGATATTGCTGCTACTAGAGTATACGGTTACAATAACAATGTTAAAATAAGCTTGTTTATATTAAGAGTCAAAGGAGAAACTGGAATATTGGTATAAATTGTGCTGTACTTTTTTGCATCTACACATGAAAAATTAGTAGCAGCTGTTTTCAGGTTCATATTAAATCCCGGCATGATCCTATAAAAGTTTAAACAAGAAAATGTTTGATCTACAGGTTGCGCCAGGCGATTTTCTAGAAATTTGTGTTGTGCTATTTATAGGTCACGTGACTTTGATTGAAGAAATGAAAGTAAACATGAAAAAATGAAAAATCGTAACTTGAACACCTCTTCTTTCCATAGAACCCATATTCGGGACTAGAGGTGCTGATTCAAATGCGCATTGTTGATTTTAGAATATTTTCCATTTTAAATAAATAAAAATCGAAGAATGTCTGTGACAGCCTTAACATGCCCGCGTAAAACCCATTCAAAATTTCATGTTCATCGCCTGTAAATAACCTATATAGCGTTGCACGGGCGTAAAACACCAACTCACTCACTCACTAGTGCCATCAACAAATAACAGACTAAAATAAAAAATATGACATCTAATTTAATGATACATCAAACACCTGCTCACAGAAATATCACTATGATAATCTACAAA